>RXPK01004215.1:0-39433 GCA_004143645.1 Protaetia brevitarsis
TTTTCTTTTCGTTTGAATTTACCGAGAGAATTTTCACAATTTTGTTTTGTTTGTATAATTAGTTTATGATTTTTTCTAATGATTTAATATGTAGTAGTTAAGATTTTTAATTAATTCAATCATTCAATGTCTATTGTTTGCTTGTGCTGATTTTTATGCGTATTCTATTTAATATTGTCGTTGTAATGTTATACGTCTGCGTTTTGTACGATTGGAATGAGGCATTTTTTGTCAAGAAAAAAGCAATTGATAGGATTTTGTAAGGCTTCCTTGTCTCGACTATTGATGTTCTGTGAGACCTAGACGTATTTTGATTCTTTGTTGCCATATTGTAATTCATTGTCTTGATATTGTTAAAATTTCGCATTAATTCTGTAATTATTTGTCAATCAAGGAATTTTTTGTGTAATAATTGTAATGTATCAAACGCGCTGCACTTTATAGATATACAGGTATCAACATTATTTATTGTTAGGAAATTTATTTAAGTTTTTTTTTTTCTCTTCAGTTATATTTAAGAGATAGTTAATTTCTGTTAATCTATTTTGCTGCATCATTTTTATTTCAATCACTCGTTGGCGTGAGTAGAAGCATTGTTCTTTATTTAGCTTTTTCCTTTGTTGTAGAATTTCATTGCCATTTGTCCACCATCTAGATTATTTTATTGTCGTAAACCACGTAGGATAGAAGTTAACAAAGATATTGATAACTTCCAGACGAATAAAACTTCCTTTTGTGCTTTGCATAGGAAATAGCATTGTCCTACTTTTAATTTAGAATCAGTGCAGTTTTTATTTTAGGTCAGAACCTTCAGTTTAAGGGTTTTTTTTTCTGCACCTTTGTAATTTAGCCCGTTTTGGTAAATAAATTGTTTGTTAATTAGCGTCATTGGGTCAAAAATTTTATTTTATTTTAAAACCCTTACATTTTTTCGGGTATTTAAGAAAGTCTGATTTCATTTGCTCACAATTTACTTTTCGTGGTTAAAGTTTTAATTCGCGAGGGTAACTGTGAGATTAATAGTTCCTTTGCGTTCATTTAATTTTTTTTCGTTGAGCTAGCTTATATTTTATTTTATTTTCATTTTAAAATTCATTTAGCATTTTTCATTTACTTCAATTAAATACAGCGTTCATTTTATAATAAATGTTTATAATGGCCTTCACTAACACGGATGTGATTCATTTTTTTATGAATACCAAACAGAAACGAGATGTAACCAGATAACAGTGACAGTTAGACAACGGAGTTGCAAAAAAAAAAAAATTATCAAGACTTTTATGTTTGCAATATTTCATACTTTAACAACTTGCCAAATTTTGTCCCCTATTTCAAAACCACGCTGTATACGTATATATTTAGAATGTATGTGGTTTTATAACCGGGAAAAAGAACGAGGTATAAAAATATATACAACGATATTGAATATACAAAAGGGCGGACTAAAAGCAGTTTTCGTTTCTGAACAATCTATACTTTTAGTCCATCTTGCTAAGGCATATTATATAGTGTGTCTATTTATGTTCGGAAAATTCAGTATTAGTAGGCGAAAAACGGACATTGTTTGTCCAAAAAATATGAATCTTGTATAACCGTAATATACAGGCTGTCTTTCATATATAGTTACAAAAAAACTTCAAATAGAAGTTGAACTAAAATTAAAAAACAAAATATACATTTTTAAACTCTTTTTCCTTTGAAAATACTTATCTCACAAGCAAGAAACCTGTAATTCCGTAGTATGTAATTTGAAACCTTTCTTTAGAATAAAAATATAAAAAAGAAAATTTTTATTGGTTCCCGATCCTATTATTGAAATATTAAAAAAAAAATAATCCGAATTGTTGCAAAACTGACAAGGCGAATTAAAAAACGTGTCAAACAAAAGTTATTTGCAAATTTTTGATAAATAACATGCAACATTAAAAAATATGTTTCCGTTTAAAAAAAATCAAAGTTGGCCTTGAAATCTCCTTTAAGGTAACCGAGCAAATAAAAAACTGCATGTCATTTCGATATTATGTTAACTATATCAAGTAACTTCTTTTGAACATTCTTTGGAACATATACAATTGAAAGTATATAGATATGCTGTAACTAAAAACTGACACACTTTATAATTTATACATGGTTATAGAAACCTAGTGACGCAAATTTCAATTTCCGCATTATTTTAGTAAGTCAACATTAAAGCATGAAATTACTTAGATTTTGTATTAGTCAAGATAAATATACTATAGATAGGTATGTTCCATATACTGTTTTGGCCGTAATGTAGACATTATAAGGTGTGTTATCAACCTTATTAAAACGACAAAAATACTCAAACTGTGTACTGGAAATGCTGCAAACTTCTCCTAAACCTCACCACAAACTGCTAAACTGGACGTACGTTTTTCCAATAGGCACAGCTTCATCATCAGCAGAAACACTGAACTGAAGAGTTCAGTGGTTTCTGCTGATGATGATAGCTTTGCTATTTGAAAAACGTACGTCCAGTTTAGTGGCAGTTTGTGGTGGGGGTTAGGAGAAGTTTTCAGCTTATTTAAAACCGCTGCGCTTATTTAATGGTATACTACAGAATGCTTGGCTATTGAAGAAATTTTAATCATCAGATAGGGAGTTATGTTGAGCGCAGTTTCCCATACTATACTTGAGAACTGCATTCACACAGACTCCGGTTGATGAATATTCGCCATCATCATATACATTCGGTGAAAAGGTTGTTTTCTGGTATAGCTTTCAAGCCTAGTAACATGTGCTAATGGCGTTTGCCACGACAGTTAAGTTTGGTTTATTTAAGTGACGCTCAGAATATGGACGTTCACTATATGCACGATCAGTTGCTGCCATTAAACATAACCACCCATGTATTAGATTATAGTTATTTGAATACATTTAAGTTACTAAATATAATTGCGGGAAATTTGAATTTGATTGACTGGGAATAAGCGCTTTATTTTAAACAATATTTAAAATTGTTGTGAGGAAAAGTCATTTAGAATCAAAAACTATAATACAATAATACCTGAAAAAATCACGAGCATACCTTTTTCTCTTAAAACGAGTAATAAAAAGTTTTCATTCAGGGCTAAGTTAATTAGACACACTTTATAAAATATAACAACGCTTAATAAATGGAATTATCTAATAATGAAAAAAAAAACGATAAAATAACGGGCACTCAGGAAATAAATTCGCAATACATATTTGTCGTATTCTCGAATCTATTAATAGACATCACCGCCTCTCTTCTCGTTTTTCCCTGTCGGCCGTTTTCTGTCCTTCGACGCTAACTTCCCTGACGGCTTCCAGCGAGGAATCGGCGGACAATTGACGATCCTGGTGCATCCAGTTGTAAGAGCCGGGTGCGGAATTTGCCCTAACGGAAACACCGATGTGAAACTTTCGCGTCGGCTTTTCCGGATCGCTTCTCCTATGCGAGAACGGGTTCTGAAACATGTACATATTGCTGTAGAAGGACGCTACAGTGGTAGAAGAGGGCATTCTTGGGAAGCCAAGACTCCTTACTGACAGCATATATAAGCATATTAACACTAATGTTAGTTTTGTCCATTTTTAATTACTTCTTTAGAAATTATAATTCGCTGTAGAGTAGGAATGAGTAACGCCTCACTTTTGAATACTGTTCATTTATTAGAATCCTGTTCTAAATGATTTCAAATAGTCAACTTAGTATCATACTATATGTATATATAAACAATCAGAGTAATATATATATCGCCATGATATGTTCATTAACTTTACAATATTTAATTGGAAAGGATTTGTAAGAAAGGGGACCATTATTTAATTGCTTATTTCCATATTAATTTACTCACACATAGTCAAAAATTGTACATAAAGCCTTCTTGTTAACATATTGTTAATTAATTCAAATCAAATGAATATGAATGAAAAATGTAAATACCATAAATGTTAAAAACTGAATGTCAGTAAAACTTAAAACAATAACATACTGAACTATTGAATAAATAAGTCTTTTATTGCACGGACCAATTCTCTGATACCTTCCTTGAATGCATCTTGCTCTTGAATTTATTTTTAAAATTAATTATTATTTTTAGTAATTATTTTTCAGGTTTCACTAAATATAAATATTATTATGATATTTTGATTGTTTCATTGTAATTCTAGTTATCTAATTTTAATGTGCGCAGCGATCTTTATCGATTTTACTATGCACGAACATGTGGCATGAAGCTAACCCATGTAACGTAGTGACGTAAGACTTTAATGGACGTAGATATTACATCACAATGACGTGTATTAAACCTGCTTCCTGGGAATCCATTTGTCGAGATGCCTTTCCAGTTGTTTGCTAGGGATCGAATAAAGTTGGCACCCAAGGCTCTCTGATTGTTTTATTTGTTATAGCTTATATATTGTAATTAAATATACTATTTTTATATGTAATTACAAAATCACACGAATCATACAAAAAAGAAAGCTTCAAAAGAACAAAAGCATTTTATGTACTGCTGTGGTAAACACCCCGTTTTTCGCGAGTGTATTTTTAGTTGCATAGATTTTGTCTTCTTTACTCCGGTCAGTCATTTATCAATGTTCCGAGAGAGTTCTCACAAATATTGCTTTTATTTTATTACTAATTAAGTTAATGATTTATTGTATGATTTATTTAATTAAGTGTTCAGTTTTTTTAAATTAATTCCATTCATTTATTTGTCTTTTGAATGTTGGCGTATTGTTTGTGCGTTTGCGTTGTACGGCGTTGTAAAGTTTTGTCAGGCAGTTCCTTGGTTGACTTTTACGTGAGTAGATGTATTTTTAAATCTTTGCTGCCATTTTGTTAATTCATTTGATATAGAGATTTGATTTCTGTGAATATTTTGTCCTTCATAGGGAATTCGCATCTCTATGATAATTCTTATTATATTGATGTGTGCACATTATAGATATAAATTTCATTTATTATTGTTGTGCAGAAGATGTATTTTTATTTTAATTTTTTCATTTATATTAAAAGTTTTAATTTTTTCGTTTTTCTATTTTGCTGTTTTCGTTTTTTATTATCAATCACCTCGGTTGGGTGAATAGAAGCATTGTTTTGAAGCATTGTTTTGCATTTAGTTTTGTATTTTTTGTAAATTTCTTGGTGTTGTTCCTGTCTAGTGTTATGTTTATTTTTGGTGAAACCACGATGGAATTGTATGGTATATTTAGGGATTATCTGCCTGAATCAAACTAATCTGTCCTATGTAATTTAGATAGTGCAGTTTTTAATTTAGTGCAGAACCTCAGTTCACGGTTTTTTTTTCCTGCACAAATGTATAACCCTTGTTGAATAAAATTTTGATTGTTAATATCTTCTTTGGTTAAAAATTCTGTCTTATTTAAATTAACTTTTTAATTTTTGGGGTGCAATAGAAGTCAGAGTTCTTTTCTTTTTCGTGGTTAGATTCAAGTTTTAATTCGGAGGTAACTCTGAGTTATTGTTTTTTGTTGCTTTAAGTATTTTGTCCGTTGAACTAGCTATTTTAATTTTCTTTTCCCTTGTTACTTTCATTTTGCAAGTTCTTTTATTACAATCAGGACACAGCAGTACATACAATATGTATTTTTATTTATTTAATTGAATTAATTGGTGCGTCAGCGCAAATTTAGTACTTATTTCAAATAGTATTACAAAATATTATACCAGTATACATATGGTCAAAGAAATGTTCCACTGGCGAAATATAGATGACACCACAAGTATTCTCTTATGGAAATATATTACCACAACAATAGGAAATGTTAGTGGTTGCCGTCTATATTTCGCAGTGGAACAGTTCTTTGACCATATGTATACTAGTATAATTTAACATATATGATACAATGGCGGCTCTGGTGCATATGTCACAAGTACAATACAAGACTTATATGAACCATTTAGACAAATAACGACAATAATTGATTATAATAAGTACCTGAAACGAGTGTTTCTTGAGCATATGCTTGATCAGTATAAGCGTATCCAGTTTGGGTATCGAAGTGACCACCTTCGCCACATCCTCCTCGGTCACCTCCACCAGCTGGCAGTTCTCCTCCTCGCTGGGCATGGGGAATCGGCCATCCTTCGTCACCCACGGGTGCCGTTTGATGTCAGCCAACACGATCCTCTTCGTCGGATCCTTGATCAGCATCTTCCCCACCAAATCTTTAAGCGAATCGGATACCTGCGGCATTCTCGGAAACTCCACCGCTGCCCCTTTGATCTTCGAGTACAGAGCCACGATATTCCGATCGAAGAACGGCACACGACCGTAGAGGAACGCAAACAACGTGACGCCCATCGACCAGATATCAGCAGCCTGCCTCCGAATCCGTCCCTGTGATCCAGCGCCTCTGGCGCTGTAAAGGCTGGAGTCCCCGCTGTCGACGATAAGAAGGCATCGGCGCCATCAAACTCGTTACAGACGCCTAGATCAGCGATTTGCAATCTGCCACTCTCCGCCAATAAAGATTCGCTGGTTTTATATCCCTGTGGATGATCCTCTGGTAGTGAAGATATTCGATGCCCGAAACGACGTCTCTGAAGTAGGTCCACGCTTGCTCTTCGCTCAGCGGGGTGTCTGTTGGGACTTGGAGCACTTCGCCACCTTCCAGGAGTTCGAACACCAAGTAGAGGTGATCCTCTACGGGGTCGTCCAGCACTTCGACTAGTTTTACGACGTTGGGATGATCCAGCTTCTTTAAGACGGCGATTTCGCGATAGACGCGCTGTAGTGGAGTCAGATTCGACTTTCCTTCGTGTTTAGGAGGTAATCGACCGAAAGTTCCGGCCCTCTTGAGCAATTTCTTCTTAGAAAGTATCTTCATAGCCTGTATAACAAGCCAGTACAACATATAACGAGATAATTGCAGATGCTGTACGTATTATGCTAAAAGGTGATACAAAAACGATCGTATATTTGGTATTTATATCATTTTTAATACAATTTTTTGATCAGAAATGGAATTGGCCTATTGGGTCGATAAGAGTCGGATAAATATAATTACTCGACTGATGAACATGTAAAATTTAAATTAATAATTAATATATAGTAATTTTATTAATTATTAATTAATTATTAATAAAATTACTGTTTTGCATCGAATAGTTTGATTTAACTATTGCCACTTATAGAAAAATATAATCAAAATAATCTGCATGTACACAGCGACCTTTCTAATTGTACGACTACGGTAAATTAGAGCCATATCTTAACGTGGATAGTAGACGATTTCTGCAGTAACTGGCCGCTTCAAATATGTAACCAGATGTGCGGTCTCTCGTCGTTATTTAAAAAAGCTTAGACTGGATTATTAATGTGCGAGTTGAATGCATTCTTATGGATTTTGTTCTTTACTCGGAATAAATTTTTTTGATGTTTGAAGTATTTCGAATAGGCTGTTATGTATTAAATGGTTTTAAAGGTTTTTCATTTTACAGTTGAACTTAGACTGAACTAAATCAAGGCATGTTAATTATACAATAAATAGCAAGTATCAATGGGTTTATTACTTTTATTCATTTTATACGTATGCAATTAATATGAAACTATCAAATGGATCGCATGAAGACATTTAAGTATTAGCTATACTGAAATCAGTAAGCCACCTCCTTCATGAATGAAACACTTTTTCAATATACTAACACATGAAAAAGGTTTCATTCAATCTAGTAATGATAACTAGATTGCGACAGCCCCTATGCAAGATATTAAACAATATAGTAATAAGGATTATTACTACTTCCGCTTTCGGAAGTGGGTGTTGCGCCAATTATTTATTAAATGCAGAGAAATTTTGTTTAATTTCGTATTGACAGAAATGCATGTTTTTTTTCTGCAGCGTTACCCAAATATGCTTATATTTTTAATCTAATTATGTCATGGAGATTCTATATCATTTTTTTAACTCGCTCCGGCTCCTTCTTAACATTAGATTTAAAGAGATATGGGCGGGATGCATTAAACCATATTTTTTATCAGATTATCAGATATAGAAGGACAAACTCTACACTCGTCAGAATATTTTATAGTATCAGTATGGTATGTTTCCATTAATATTAAGTAGCAAGATAAAAATATATTTCGATTATAATTTCCTGTTTCAAAGATTTTCCTCAAAGTCTCACACTATTTTTTCAAAAGATACAAAATTTGAATTAGGCTAAATTGAACAGTACTGATAGCTATAAATACAAAATGAGGTTTAAATTAGTAATTAATGATTAGTTTTTATAAATTATTAATATTCATTTGTGTATATCGAAAAAGGAGCCGGGCGAATTAAAATAGTTATTGAAAACAATCATTGTATCGATGGATTAAAACATCAAACTATTGGTAAAGCGTAGGATTTGTAAAGACAAACAACATCTGTTTATACAATATTAATTTAAGTAAGTAATTGAAATTCGATTGTGCTGACCGAGGGTAGTCGGTCGGCATAAGTATGGCCTTTGATTTATTAATTCTCCTCTTTATAAGATCATGTTTTTTTCTATGTTTATTTATACATTCTTCCTTACACTTAAAGAGATTACTACAAAAACACCGAGACCGCACATCTGTGTTTACATATTTCGAAGACGGCAGTCTGCATAAGTCGTCTACTACCCATCTACCATTAGGCTCTGTTTTATGCTGTAGGTCGTACAATTAGAAAGTGTCGCTAGTGTACACTATAAAAAATTACAGTAATTTTACTAACTCGCAAGTTAGTAAGTTTGGCGTGTTGATTCTCTGTTTATCAGTGTGCTTCGTTAAATATTATAAAATAATTAAGTAAGTTACTGTATAAATTGTTAAAAAGCTACAGGCATAACTAGTTAGTCAGCAACGCTCTGTTCTGGCATGTACACTGTAAAAAATTACAGTAATTTTACTAACTCGCAAGTTAGTAAGTTTGGCGTGTTGATTCTCTGTTATCAGTGTGCTTCGTTAAATATTATAAAATAATTAAGTAAGTTACTGTATAAATTGTTAAAAAAGCTACAGGCATAACTAGTTAGTCAGCAACGCTCTGTTCTGGCATGTACACTGTAAAAATTTCATAATTTACTAACTTCGCAGTTGTAGTTTGGCGTGTTGATTCCTGTTTATCAGTGTGCTTCGTTAATGTTATTAAAATAATTAAGTAAGTTACTGTATAAATTGTTAAAAAAGGTACAGGCATAACTAGTTAGTCAGCAACGCTCTGTTCTGGCATGTACACTGTAAAAAATTACAGTAATTTTACTAACTCGCAAGTTAGTAAGTTTGGCGTGTTGATGCTCTGTTTATCAGTGTGCTTCGTTAAATATTATCGAATAATAAGTAGTTACTGTTATAATTGTTAAAAGCTACAGCATACTATTAGTCAGCAACGCTCTGTCTGGCATGTACACTGTAAAAAAATTGGGAGTAATTTACTAAACTCCAAGTTGTAAGTTTGGCGTGTTGATTCTCTGTTTATCAGTGTGCTTCGTTAAATGTTATAAAATAATTAAGTAAGTTACTGTATAAATTGTTAAAAAAGCTACAGGCATAACTAGTTAGTCAGCAGCTTGTTTCTGGATGTTACACTGTAAAAATTACAGTAATTTGCCATGTTAATCAGGAATATACATTATAGATTAACGTTGTGATTTTCCCCATAAATCATTAATTTTTTTTACACATTTTTCTAGGATATTTAACATGGAAAAGAATTTTGGTAACATTTATAGCTTTTCATGTCAGTTTAGATTGTAACAAATGCAAAAGGAAAGTACAGGAAAAAAACATGTACAATTTTGTGTTTACTATCAAAATTTACTTAAAAGTGTAAAATTGACAAGTTTTGAATTTTCGGGTAAAACTATAGCTATCATGGAAAATAAGAAATTCTTATGCTGCATGTGATTGGTATTGGTTATTTATTGTGGGTCTGTAGTAATTCTATTTCGTCTGTCGGACTTATTATGGCTCATGATATCACCTGGTAACAATCGTTAGCTTTGCGTATTCTGTTCATTCTTGATCCCTGGTGGGGATTTAGTGTGACTTACTAGGTGCTATTAAACATAGAAATTACGACACTAAATTTGTAGGGAAACGATTAATATGTGTCCATTGGTAATTCAAGAGAGAATCTTACTAATTTTTGATTTTTTCTGAAATTTGATGCAGAAGCACGATTTTTGAGTTTTTTTTTAGACGGACGCCGTAATAATCGTAACCATTTTAATAAAGCAGTTTAGGAGTTATGCCAGCTTGAATCGCATTGTCAACTCAATATATATGTTATTTTTTTTTATTATAATGCTCATGATTGTATATAACATTTATCATTCTTTTCGTTCTTCGTTTTTAGGGCTAGAAAAACATGGAAGTTCAACGCTCTCGCTTTTATTGCAAAAGCTTTTTCAAGTGAAATATATAAAAAATAAATCATAAGTGGTAATGAAAATTATTTATAAATAATTTGTCTAATAATGACAAATTCATAATGTTTTTTACTAAAATTTGAATATATGGTTTGTTTATTTAAATTTGCCTTTCAATGTAATGTTGATTATTTATGTAATTTAAATATAAGCATTTGAATTTTGTAATTAAATAGATTTTTAAAAAATATTATTGTATTTAGTTATAAAATTAAGTTATATAGTTTTGTGAAGTATCGTATGTCAATTTTATGATCAACTGGGTTTTTAAGTTAACGAATTTGAATCATTTCAAGCATATTACGTGTTTTTAAATTTTGTTCCTTATTTAAAATTATTACATCGGTAAAATCAAATGTATGATTTTAATTTATTTCATGTTTTTTTAAGGTTTTAATATTTTTGTTATACAGGGTGGGGCAGAATAACGAGCGATTTTAAAAAGTCCGCGATTCGCGCTGTGTCATTCGGAGGTGGTAGGGACGCTATCGGCCATGTTTCCTTGATATTAGCATTTAGTAACAATGGATCGTTGGACCCCTCAGCAGCGCGCGTACGCTGTTAAGGTGTTTTATCAAAATGGTAATTCTTACATACGCGCGCGTCGTGCCTTTCGAAATCATTTTAACATTAATCGCAATCAAGCACTGCCGTCTGCCTGTGCCATTAAAAAATGGGTTAGGAACTTTGAGGAAACTTCGTTAACGACAAAAAAGAAGCCTGGTCGGCCAAACTCGGTGCGTACGCCCGAAAATATCGAGCATGTAAAGAACTGCGATCGAGCGAAGCCCGCGTCATTCAGCTCGCCGGCACACAGTGGGGTCGCTGTGGAAAAAACCTCGAAACTAAAATTTCGGATATCCAAGAAATATTACCCGTATGCCCTAGCAGAGAATCTGTAGAATAAAAGTACGTAAGTCATTCGGCGAAAAAAAAAATTCTTGCGGATCAATAACTATCACTATTAGGGTATTCTTAAATGGTTCGAAATTGACGATTTTCAACCTAAACATCTTTTTTTCCTTGTTCTTTTATTTTTGCAGATAAAATTATATAAATTGCAGGAGTGTTATATTATTCATGCTTTATTCAGAATATGATTTCAAATATTACCCAATACTTAAAAAGTGGAGCGAAAACAATCGAAAAATGGCGACGCTTTAGATTTTCAATTTCTCAAATTAACAAGCTCAACAAAAAAAGCTCCGCCTTCCTCCGGTCTGAAATGTCTTTTTTCTGATAGGTATAATCCTTGTGACGATGGTGTACACATATCTTTCCCGTATTCCACCGAATGTGGATTTTATTCCACATTAATTTTCAAATCATGACATTAACGGTTATGTCCACGTCAAATAAATGGCTGATCAAACGAATGACATTATGTCATTAAAATGACATTCCAAACATTGACATTTGTTGTTAGTGCAGGAAGCTACCTGCATTATTATTTATTATTATTGTGTTTTATTATTATTATTTGTAATTTTATTTCTTATTTAATAAAGAAATTATATTTAGACATTAAAATAATTATTATATTATTATTATTATTATTATTATTATTATTGATCTACATTTACGGAAGACATGGAATCTTTAAAAATATCATACGCAGATTTGGTGGAAGTGTATTTTACTGGTAATACATGGGAAAGCTATTTGCAACATACATATATTGAACTGGATGAACACATCACTGCGAAAATCGTTGGTGAAATATCTAAGAGGTTTAAACCTCATTACAACAATAAGCTAAGGTCTGTCTATTTCAATAAGAACGTTTTTAAGAGGAAGTATGCGAAGTGGTTGACTAATGAATTGACGTAAATCCGCAAGCCAATAAAATCGATGATCTCAGGGGCGCACATTGTCAAGCCTTATTGACGCTGCTGCTTCGCCACAGATTCAACCTTCTTTTACCCCAATCAAGCACTGCTGTATTTACACAACAAAATTGACCAAAGAACAGTATATCATGGTAAGAAACGCAAAAGCAAAAAAAGTACAAATCGCTAAAAATCAATGCTACCCTGCCAGCATAAAAGTTACCGAAACATCAGCGGAAGTACTATTACAAGATCTGCTGGATCATACAGCAACAAGAATTTTTGAAACTTTACCACATCAGAAGTCCGAAAACTGTGGGGTTTGATGGAGCTTCTGGTCAAAGCGAATATAGCAAAAATTTAATGAAAGATTGGAAGGCATATCTGATGCACATCTTTTCATGACGTCCTGGTACCACTAAAATGACTCTAGTTACAATCATGGAGACTACGTTTGGAAATCCCGGCCCTCATCGACTAATTGCTGCCGAACATTAAAATTTCAGTTTTTAGATCCGAGATTTGAATTAATAGCAGAAAAAAGAACGAAAGAAGACGAACTTAAAATCTGCACACTACAACTATTTCTGTGGAGAGAACGTAATTTCCATCCCGTATCAGCTGTATTTTATCATGCTTACGGGAAAGTAGCGTAGGTTGTGACACATACGGCATCGGCAAGTAATTGCCAATATGTGTGGCAAAGCCTTCCCAATTAAACGATTTCGCACGGCTTAGAATGGGGCCGAAAGAAGTTCTATATTTAGGTATGTCTCCCTTGCATGCTCGCATACGGTTTATGGAATACATCTTGAAATTAAGTTACAATCTTCAATTTAAATCTTGGCGAACGTCTGCACAAACAGAGCCACTAAAAAGCAAGCTAAAAAACGTAATTCAGGATGAATTCCAGGAAAAGTTTTGTGAAATAAGGGACAGCTACCACCAACGATGGTAATACATCTCGAAGATTTTTTCAAAACCCAGAAATCACTGCTAAAATAACCGGCATTGGTCAAGTTTTGATACAAAGGCTGGCAACAATATTAGAAGTAATATGTTCAGTCTTCGTATCGATTCTGAAAAACTTTGTATTTATGTAAAGAATACGGCTAGAATGGCTGCTTCATCTATCCGTGGTACAATCTTCCTGCAACCGTCCACAAAGATTTTGTTTCATGGTGCACAAATCATAGACAGCGCAGCGTTCCCAGTTGGTATCCTTTCTAGGAAGCTCAAGAGTCCCGCAACAAGGACTGCAAATATTACAGAACTCATTACTTCAGGAAGTGTTCGCGGATAACTACAAACACTGATATTTTTCATTATGACCAATAATCATTTGAAAAATATCAGTGTTTTTGTAAAGACGACTAAATAGCAATTATCATATTTAAAATCGACATAACAGCAGTTTGTAATAAGTCGCATCCTATTTTTTGCGTAGAACTTAAATATAGAAAATGTTAAGCGTTCCGTTTAAAGTAGCAAAGTAATAAACTTTTGCTTACTTTTTGTCACTCTGTATAGTCAAGAATAATAATTACGGATATAATAATTTTATGGAAAGGAATTTAAAGGATTTTTAAAAGTTTGTAGTTTCCAAAATAAAAGAGTAAATAAAGCTCTAATTAAAGATCCACTCTGTGCTAGGACACCCTGTATTTCTAATTATTCACCTCCTTTGTCCTCTTATGACCTAGGGTCACAACAGGGATAATTTTTTCGATTATTATTATAGTATACACTTGATCACCTAAAAATTTTGACCGTAACAAGCTACAATTTTATATAAAAATTTTAAAAAAACTTGGATTTTTTGATTAATGTGGGCGAAACTCAGTGAAGGGCTTGATTTGCGACCCATGTTCATAGGACTTTTTTGTTCGCATAAATTTCCTATCAGAATCCGTAGTTAACGATAGTTTTTCCAAAAACGTATTTTGACCCCAGGTGTGCGCATAGCACTACACTTGGGATTTTCAACCGAAACCGTCAGAACGAATATTACACATGGATCTCCATCTTCATCCATACAAAAATCCAAATTGTGCCAGTCTCTTAAAGGCACGAATTATGTGAGTCGACAACGATTCTGTGAAGGGTTTTCAGATTTAATTAATCAAGATGAAGATGTTTTAAACAAACTTATGGATGAGTGACGAAGCCCATTTCCATTTGTCCGGTTACGTGTCAATAACAAACTTTAGATACTGGAGTGACGTAATCTAGACAAATGCATCAACAACCCTTCACTTCACAAAGTTACCGTGTGGTCGCTATGTCTTCATCGGGGATCATAGGGCCTCACTTTTTGAATGCCGTGAAATGCTTGACAGTTAAACTTACAAAGATACGCCGAATGTTGGGAAAACTTTTTGGACCACAGCTTGCAGCTAGGAGTTAACGAGGTAACATTCAACAAACGGAGCAACCTCATACAGCGAGAGTAAGCGTGAATGTTTAAAGATTATTTCCAATCATGTGATTCTCGATATGGGACATCACCTGGCTTCCTGTTCACCCGACCTCACCCGTGTGCTTTTCTTGTGGGGTACTTAAAAGTAAAGTGTCAAGATACCACCACAAACAATTCAGGGCTTTGAAGAACAGATCCGACAGGAAGTGGAAAACATTCCCCTAGCAGCTGCAAATGTTATGAATAGTTTCAAAACACGATTGCAGAATGTACTCTGAACGGACGTCATTCTTTCCGGAATTATTTTTAAAATAAATAATTAATGCTTTTTATTTTTTTAAGAAAATAAAATTTATTCCTAAATATTGATTTCTTGTTTTTTACAGCTATTTCAGAAATGTCCGTTATTTCTGCCTACCCTGTATTTATTTCTTTTTTTACACGTACAACACACGCTTTTAGAATATCGTTCGGGTATATTAATGTTTGGTATTGTCGCGTAATTACAGTTTATAAAAATACATACGATTTTACAGTACAATCTGTAACATACATCAGTATGTAAATTTACTAGATGCAGAATTTTACCTATGAGCGCAAATTACCTGTAAAATTGTAGGCAACTTATTTTACAGTGATATGTTTATGTTGTGCCCAGTGATATGCCACTAACTTCTAGTTCCCGGTGCATCTCCCTCCCCAAGTAATAGGCCTGCTATCTAGTCGGTATCGAGTCAGCAGAATGCCTTCCCAGTCTTTACAATAGTATACTCACGTAATGCGTGTCGTCCTCCTCGTTGTACGCCAACTTGACGATGCCGTACGAACCCTGCCCTATGGAATCCATCAGTTTGTACTGGTTCAGCTGTAGGTAAGTGCCCGACTTTTCGATCGACACGCGACGCGACTCCCTCAACGGTTGTCGCTTCTGCTGCTTCTCGGCGAATCCGACGGACTGTCGTAGGGCGAAGCGCGAGGGCGAGGGGCACTCCTGCTCTCGTTGCGAGAGTGTCGCGCCGGCTTCGCGTGCGACTGCGGGGTGTCCGTCGCGACGCTGTTCGACTGGAGCAGGGGATTGTGCGCGGGTTGACGCCCGCGCGTCGCCGGCCGATCGTCGAGGCTGAGTTTGTCGAGCGAAGAAGGCACGTTGCTACCGTCTAATATCACAGATGATGATGATGACGACGACGTCTTATTCCCTTCGTTCGCGTCGCTAGCGGTCGTGTCATTGCCGGCCGACTTGTGACGGTAACGAGTCGACTGTGTCGGATCGGTTTCTTTATTCGGTTTTAGGTCGACATCTACGGCGGAATGTCTAACGATATACCAGAAACATATTTACGTATTTATTTCAACACAGATGCAAATACAATATGATTAATTATATTTACCCTCTAGCAAGCTGTGATTTTATATGATGTTGGTACTGACAAATGAAGTACACTTCTCACAGGAAAAATCGGGACACCAGCAATCGTGAATTTTAAAATTTCTTGGGTGTAAATGCAGCTTTCAGAGGATATATGCACTTATCAAAGCCATAAATCACTTTTTTGTGTGTTTTATTGCGATCAAAGGTAAAGACTAAAAAAATTAAACAGAATATAAATTATATAGAGAAAAAGGTTTATACATTAAATAAACACATTGGAATTTCAGTGGCGGTGTTTCCTTAGAAATACCGAATAGGAAATATTAATGCAAAGAAAATACATAACGACTAAAAGGCTCTTGAGTAGACGGCACTATTTAGAAATACACTATATATATAATTTAACTTGTTTGATGTTATGTAGAATTTAATTCTTTTTTTAAGGAAAACTATGGTGATGGGATTTCAAAATTAACTTACCTATACTATGATATTTAATACTTAGTTTTTGATTTATGCCCGGCAAGTAATGCTTTAGCAACAGACAATATGTCAATCAGCTCCTGAGTTTTTTAACAATGTGATTTTTACATTGATTAATTACACTATTATTGAGGTATCATTATTGTTGTTTTTTAGTATTCTTAAATATTGTTCACTACAAAATATTTTTCTATGTATTAAAAAATTACCGAAAACAGTTTAAGTATTCTTTTACCAAATTTTAAAGCAGTTAATTTCGCAAAGAAGATTTCTTATCTTATTAACCCTCGTTTATTGTATTTTTGCAAGAAATAATTCTTAACTATCGCCTGTGTAATCGAATGTCATTCTCTTTTATTGAAACATAGCTAACACTTTTTGGTTCTGTAACACAGCTTCAGGCAGTTAGCAACGAAAAAGTAATTAAATGTATCAAATTCAAAAATAAATATTTAGCACTAACTGTGGATTGACGAACAATATGCTTTCTTACAATGATTGTTACGTATTATTAATTCCAATAATATTTCAAATAATTGTTAATAAACCTTGTGCTACATTAAAGACAGTTTGTAAAAGAAACCCATTGTGGCCATTATTCAAGAAAATAGATCAACGGACGTCAGATTACACAGGCGATAGGTAAATATATTTCCTGAAAATACAATAAAACGGAGGGATCATAGAATATTATATTTCTTTGCGTACCTTGATTGCTTTTATTTAAGACTTTTTTGTTAAAGTTTTAAATCGTCCTTATCCCAAAACTGAGGAGGCTGACTGACATATTTGTCTATTGCTAAACTATATACTCGCGAGCATAAATCCGTACTGAGTAACTAATATTCAATGCAGCACTAATACGTAACATAATATTGAATAATAAATTTCCATCACCTTGTTTTCTTAAAAAGAATTATCTTCTACATAACATCAAACAAGTTAACAATACATATATATTTCTAAATGAAGCCCGTCTATTCAAGATGTTTTTGTTGTTAGGTATTTTTTTTCATTGGTATTTCTAAAGGAAACGCCGCCACCGAAACTCCGATTTGTTTATTGTCTTACATTAACCTTTTTCTCTCTATATATTTATTTTTCTGTTTAAAATTCTAGTCGTTACCTTTGATGCGCAGTAAATTACATAATTAAGTGATTTATGGCTATGATAAGTGAATACGTCCTCCGAAAGTTGCATTTACAATCAAGAAATTTTAAAATTCTGAATTGCTGGTGTCCCGATTTTTCCTGTGAAAAGTGTACATCTGTCATGTGTACCGTATTTATTTTGCTGACACTCAAAAATGTTTACAATAAATCATAAAGTTTTTATTATCGAATCATACTTTAGAAATGGTGTAAAATTAGAAAATGGAGAATGGTTGTACTCTTTGCAGACATTACATATAACAGTTTGCGGCAATTGATTCAATGATTTATCAAAAAAAGAATCGGCACTTTTAGAAATCACCATGGTCATACGATAGCCCTTCTTACTCCAACTCTTTCCAGATTTGAGGCTTTTTCTGTTTTGGTTTTACGATGGTGTGGACATATAAACGTAAGACTCATAGGGCGCAATGGTCACAAGAAAGCTTTAAAAATGTTGCCAAGGCCGGACTAAAATCTTTCTTCTTAATTACTGTTACCTTTAAAGTGGTATTATCAAAGATGTTGATTAAATCTTTTTACGTCTTAGTAATGAAAATTACCGACTTTAATAATTGCTATACCTTAAATAGCCCATCTTACCCCATTTTCCCTTACGATATCTTTCCGCATTTATAGTATTATTAAAGAATATTGGGCTAACAATCCGTCTGCGAGAAACAGCAAGCCACAAATGCCTTCACGTCACTTCTTCAAATACAAAAGAAGGGGTATTTCTTATTCTGTGTGGAATCGTCTGTTTGAAAGGTGATAAATAATAATATATTTTTATGTGGATGCTATCTTTATTACGTAAGAAATTTATAAACGGTGAACAATTCATATAACACACATAAACACAAAAACTGTCACGTCAAAACTTATTTTACTCATTGCACCCAACGACCAAACAAACAAAATACACTACTTAGTTTTCTTGATAGCGGCTCATCATCAATGGATTAACTATAAATAACACTCCCCCTTGATGAGACGCCTATTCCTATTCTATCTGCGAGTGTTGAAGTCTTTCTTCCGTTTAAGGCCTTCTCATCAAGTCTGCAGTGTTATCATTGGATCTTACATATTTAAACTTAATAATTGCGTCTTCTATCTTCTCCCTCAAAAAGAAATGTCGCAATCGATGTGTTTGCTTCGGTTCTGACGGTTCCTGATAGTCAGCAAGAGCCATAGCTCCTTGGTTGTCAGTAAAGATGCTTTATGGCTCGTGAGATTCGGCTGCGGTTGATTTTCTTCAAGAACGATTGTAGCCACATCACTCTTTTGGCTGCCTCGCACATGGCTATATACTCAGCCTCGTACGATGGCGAGTGCCGTGTCTTCTGTTTGCTACTTCGCCAGTATCATGCTCCCCTGCAGTAAACCACGTATCCACTGATAGACTTCCTGTCTGTCTTTCATTAGCCCAGTCTGCATCGCAGAAGACTTGAATTCCTTTTCCCAGTACATCGGTAGGTAAGGACATAGTCTTTCGGTCTCTTGGATATCGAGCGAGT
Organism: Protaetia brevitarsis; assembly: GCA_004143645.1. Lineage (NCBI taxonomy): Eukaryota > Metazoa > Arthropoda > Insecta > Coleoptera > Scarabaeidae > Protaetia > Protaetia brevitarsis. The sequence goes on from RXPK01004215.1 coordinate 19,190, forward strand.
GGCGCACTCCTGTCCAATGCTCCTGCGTGGGATTCTCGTTGAATTGGCTCGGAAACGGTGAACAATTCATATAACAGACATAAACACAAAAACTGTCACGTCAAAACTTATTTTACTCATTGTACCCAACAACCAAACAAACAAAATACACTACCTAGTTTTCTTGATAGCGGCTCATCATCAATGGATTAACTATAAATGACAGCATTATCATATACTTGTATACGAGCATTTTTTTTTAATTTCTTTCCTTATCGGCTTTTTCTACGGTGGTGTTTTTAGTGGTCCTTGTTACTCACGCAATGAATACACTGTTCTCTTTCTGCAACCCAATGCTTTACTTGTCCCTTTGATGGCAGCAGAAATATTCAAAGTTTTGCTAAAATAGCTAAACACGTTCGTAAAAATCATCTGATTTTCTCTGTTGTGATACACGTCGCCTTGGCATCTCTTCCTAAAACACGTGAACCTTTACAATATAATTCTTCACTGCAGAAATATGTAAGGGTGCGTCAATAAAAGTGCAAGATTTTAAGGTTTAATAAAACATGGTTTTCTGTAGCAAAGTTTTGAAATATTCATGATTTATGATGTATACGTTTGGGAATTATGTATGAAATAAAATATCTTGTAAATGACCATCACGACCTTGCTGGCATATGCGTACTCTTTTGACAAGATTTGTACTAATATTTTTACATGTGGCGGCGGTATTTCATTGATAAGGCGTCTAATTTTGGCTTTCAATGCTTTGATTTGTTGGCATAGACCTGTGAGTTCAATTAACCCCATAGCCTGCAGTCCAAAGGTGAAAGTCACAAAAATGTGGCGACCAATTCTGATCACCAAACCGAAAAATGACGTGACCAAGAGCAAACTCGTGCAAAACTCGGGAAGAAAGGAGCATATAGTGTCAACTCTAGCAAAACGACTATGGTTCTGTTCACGTGACAGAAGAAGCTTCCCAAACACCAGTCTCCCACTATATTCGGCTCTAAAATACTCGTATTAACCGAGGTTAAACAACTTCTGGGCCTATAAAGGTATGTTCGGTAAAACGTGGGAGTTAATAAGATCTGCAATGATACACTGGCTATATATGTAGTACCCTCTGTAACTTATGATTCGCTAGTCTGGTGGCATAAAGCAAATCTAGGCTATGCTATAAGTGCGCTTAAAGTCCAAAGGATTGCCTGTTTGGGCATCACGGAGAACCATGTACTCGACGCCCACGGCTGCTGTGAAGACCATTGTTGGATTTCTCCCGTTGCAGTTGGTGTTGTAATCTGAAGCAACTCTCCCCTATGCAGGACGTGTGGGAGTGCGGAAGAAACTCCTGCTTACCTTCTTGTCAACTTGTTTGATTTAAAAATTGTTGTAATAGATTGTTACAATATCATTCTGCATTGATGCTATTATTAAAGAATATTGGACCAATAATCCCTCTGCGAGCAACAGCAGGCCTAATTTTGGAGAATGCCAGAGTGTTTCTAAAATTTTGTGGATTTTCACTAGACCAGATGCGCATTGTTTGTTTATTTTAAATATCTTAATAAATGAAACCATGCTTCATCCGAGAAAAAAGATTTGTCAAGGACGTCGTCGTTATTCATCGTGCCCAAAAACTATTGACGATAATTAAGTCGGTTACACGTGATTGTAGATCTTTTTTTAAGGATTATATGGCATGTTCCATATGATATTTTCAACTGTCCGTTTTAATGGTGTACCACTACTTGGTTTTCGGGATACAGATCCTGTTTCGCGAAATGTTGCCACTGATTCTAGTATCAATTGTCGTAAACTGCTATATGTTACTACTGGAAAATTTGGAAATTCTGCTCGAAATTCTTCTACAAATGGCTGGAAAGAGTACAGCCATTCTTCATTTTCTAATTTGACCATTTCTAAAGTATGATTCGATAAGACAAACTTTGTGATTTATTGTAAACGTTTTTGAGTGTCCATAAACCAATACAGTACACATGACAGATATACAGGGTGTATCAAATGAAAAGTTTAAATTTCTTGGGCGTAACTACACGACATAATAAGCACAAACCCACCGAAACCGAGAAGTTCGATTATTAAAGAATAAAAAAAGGAAAATTTAGAGCCAAAAATTTCTTTAGTCCGGGGGGGGGGGCCTTGCAAGAGGAAACGTATGTTAAGCACCCGCCTAGACGTTAGTATTATGTAAAATACATTGCACTCATTAGATATTCTTAATGGTATGCCGTAGTTCATTTAACGTCGATTCTGTAGTGAAATAAAGGCCTTTTGTAAAAATAGCAAAACTGAGGCATTTTAAATTTCTAAACGGTACCACCTCTGAATTTTGAGTTATTTCTTTGGATTTTATTTAATCAATAACGCAAATATAAATTGAATCGGATTACACAGAAATTAAATGTAGATACAGAAAATTTGCTAACACGCCTTTTACTATGATATCGCGCGAAAAATGAATCTATACATTCCCCGCGCTTTTGCCGATGATCAAGCTTCGATTTTTCTTTATTATAATCATGATGGTCCTGAAAGGATAGTTTTTTCGAGGCGGAAGAATTTAAATAAATATTCTGAGTGGTTTGCAACTCCAAGCGGCGATCCACACAAACTACACAGGTGTAATGGCTGAATGATAGTGGTATGTGGGTATACTCGGGACAGCATTTAGGTTGGGCACAGGTGCGGCTCTAGCCCATGGTATTTATAAAATATTTTTTTCTCGTTAATGCTTACAGATAGACCCCCTGTGCATTAAGACTTTTTGATTGTATATGATTACAGCTGCTGCATATTAATATATTTACCTCTATATCTGATGCACCCTGTATATTATTGCACCGTGATTGTGATTTTGTGCGATTTATTTTTTTTATATGTTATTAACAAAGACAAAACGAATACGACAACAACCTCGAACACCAAATTTTGCCTTTAGGAATCGAGCGTGCTACCCATTAGACCAAGCGGCCCGTCTGTTTAGTACTACAATTTATGAGTGCGGCTACGGGACTAAAAATGGGGTTTATGTCGATATTTTTTCAATAAATTACAGCTAAATGTTGCTCGTTTTACGTTTTTTTTATCAATATAATAATTAAACGTTGTTGAGTGTCCATAAACCAATACGGTACATATGACATGTATTTTGTTTGTCACTTGCTAGAGGGTAAAGTTAAGCTCACATATTTTTAAACTCTTAATTTATTTGTTTTTTTTTTGGTTTGGAAAGAAACAAAAAGAAATATACTATGTACATAATATCATTATTTACCTCGGAATATCGCTTATTTTGGGAGGCCGCTGTTTCCGACAAGAGCATGTCTCACCTTGCCACGGCTTCGCTGTAAACAACAACAACAAGCAGTATATAAGAAGACGTCACGCGCTCATATACATCATCGTTTCGAGGACAAAGACGCATTATAGTCGAGCGTAAGCCTTTTAACATCGTGCCGACCTCGATGAGCTGTACATTTTTCCGTGTCAAAGGTTGCTGGGGGCGCGCAGGCCCTCGACCTTTCCTTCGCGATAAGCGCTCGCCTCGCAAAGACGCGAGTACCGAATTATTAGACGCGCGCAGAATCTTTCCCGGAACAGCGGTATAGCCGTTGTGCGCACAGACGCAACGAAACACAGATTCGTTTCGATACAAATATAGGTATAGGTACACTTACCTACATAATATTTGTCGACGGTAAGTAGGTAATTTAGGAATTAGAAGAAGATAGATACGAACCGTGTTGGAGCGTAGTCATGGCTACGGGATGTGGTACTCATTTATCGATCGCCCGGTCCGAACCAAGCTCTCACAGCCGGCTTCTTCGCTATATGTGGAGTTGAGCGCCTTTTGCCGGCAGATCTGCTGGATCCTGGAGCCACCTGCTGATAGCGCGGACGCTGATCTCGGCACGAAAACGAACTGGAATTAAAGTCGAATGTTGAGCGTTCAGTATACTGGTGATTCTCAATATATGCGACAAACTTTAAGAGCTGATTCCTGAGGTTATTTTGACCATAAAAGTTCATATGAGTACATGTCCAAAACGGTTTGGTTTTAAAGTTATTGAATGTTTCATAATAAATTATGAACTATGACTAACACGATTATAATATCACAGTTGGTTCTTCAAAAACTATTGTGTGTGAGAGGAATTGTTTATTTGTCATTTCAATATTTGTCAATAGTTGCAGAGTATTCATTCAGTTTATTGCCAGTTTCTATTTTCTAATATGAATTACACGAATGCTGAGATGTTGTGTAATGCATGTTCGTTTACGGTCTTGCCAATTGGAAATTCGCGTGCTGCCTAGACGTCTTTATGAAGAACGATACCCGAACCGTATCATCCCGCATCATTCAATATTTGCCCGTCTTCACCAACGTCTTAGTGAAACGGGAAATTTAAAAAAGCGATGACTGATAACGGGCACCCAATCTACACTGTGAAACTCCACAAGTTGAAGAAATGGTACTAAATGAAATTGAGAACCTCCTACTACAAGCACCAGAAAAATTGTGTTTGCTTAAACATTAGTCAGGCCACAGTTTGGAGAATATTGAAAGATCAACTGTTGTATCCATATCACATTCAACGGGTGCAGACACTTTTGCCGGCAGATTTTCCGCAAAGAATGGCTTTTTGTCAATGGATGCAACACAAAATCGCACAAAATACTGACTATTTGGCTCAAATATTCATCACCGATGAGGCTACTTTCTCTAGAAACGCGATTATTAATTTTCATAATAATCACATATGGGCCGAAGAAAATCCGCACGAACTAGTGAATGCCCGTCATCAACATCAATTCTCTGTCAATGTGTGGGCCGGAATTGTTGGAGATCACTTGATAGGTCCACATTTTTTGCCGATGCGGTTAAGTGGCGAGGTAAACCGCAATTTTCTCGAAGAGGAGCTACCACTACTGCTGGAAGAAGTTCCGTTGCAATTAAGATTACAAATGTATTTTATGCATGACGGTGCTCCAGCGCATTTTAGTTTTAGTTGCTCGCGAGTTTTTGGACAATACGTATCCAGATCGGTGGATAGGACGGTGAGGTCCACAACCGTGGCCTGCTCGGTCTCCAGACTTAAATTTTTTGGACTTTTTTCTCTGGGGTCACCTTAAATCATTAGTTTGTACGACGCCCATTGAAAATGTCGATGAACTGAGAAATCGTATGCTCGCAGCTTTTCAAACAATTCGAAATACCCCTGGTATTTTAGAACGGACTCGCCAGTCAATACGACGGAGGATAGAAGCTTGTATTGCAGTTGGGGGCGGTCATTTTCAACAGTTAGTATAAGTTAATATTGTTTTACTAATTATTTTGTTAATTTATAATAAAAACATTAATTATGTTAACTTACTATTAAACATTGTACAACTTTAAAACCAAACCGTTTTGGACATATACTCATATGAACTTTTATGATCAAAATAACCTCAGGAATCAGCTCTTAAAGTTTGTCGCATATATTGAGAATCACCCTGTATAACGTCGAGAAGTGTACATATACAGAGGCGGAACTTTGTGTGCTAATTTTATAAATAGGCACCCTTCCCCTCCCTCAATAATAAACAAAAAATCATAAAATATTTAGGTACCTATTCACAATTAGAAAAAAAAAAAATCTCTTCGTACTTCTTTCTTAGCAAAAGAAGTAATTAGTTCATCGATATTAATCCCTCGTGCTTTTTTTTTATTTTTAATTGAGATATTGGCAAGTCCACTGAGTCTTTTTTTGCCCTATCGTGCGGCTCAAATAGTTTTTTATTAATTTTAACTTAGAAAGCGATCTTTTCGCACTTGCTGCTGTCACAGAAAGCGTCAGAAAAAATAAGAGTACTATTAATTACTTCTAGAAAACTTAAAACATTATTTTTAACAACTAATAATTTTACCAAATCATACACAGTTGAGACGAAATGTGATTGGTACTGAACACAGGCACGGAAAGGTAGAAGCTGAGAAGGAAATGCAGACCAAATAACCGTTGAATATTGGTTAACCGAAATTTCAGATTTTGAGGTAAAACGCAAAAAGCAGTAATTATAATCAATAAAGGCTTTTTTCATTTCCAAACCTCAGCAAGCTTCACAGAACTGTTAAAAGAATTTTGTTATGTCTTAAAAATAAGTAACCAAAATTTCCTTCGATTCTACTTTGCCAAACAACAAAGTTTTGACTGTTATATCGAATCCATCATTATATTAGTCGTAGCTCTTTTGTTTTTGATTTTAAGGTCATACTATTATAACTAGAGACCGGATTATATGCAGAGTGCATATATTTTATTTTTTGCATATCTTTAATTGTAATCTATATCTAGACGTATTACCCTAATTGATATTAATTAGCACTAATTAGTGATTGCATATATTGCATATTTAGGCATTTCTATGCATATTTTTACAAAAGTTGCATATATTGCATATTTAAGCTTTTTCTTATCCTTTCTATTAGTAAAAATTCCTAGTAATTTCTAATGTAGATCGACAACCGACAATTCTCAGAGCGATAAATCTTTTACATTGGTTGCTCTAATACTTTTTTCCAAGAACTGCGCGTGTTTAACTTCGCCTAATAGCAGAAGGGATGTGGTAAATACGTTTTATTATTATTAATTCCCAAATAAACTATTCATTCATTGAATATCTTTGAGCGAAACACCATGTAATTGTGTTACATTTTTAAATACTGTGCGTATATACAATGAGTATAGCGAAACAAAATTTCTTTATGGATTAGCCTATCCTGAACTGGTAAAGGATGGCGACAAAATTTTTTTGTCGAGCCTGGAGTAAACTGTAAGTTTAATTTTTACAAAAGCTTTACGATTGTTTTTAAATTCTTTAACTTTTGATATAAAATGACAATTGTTGTTGTAGGTGTCTTCTAAGAGAAAATCCCTGATTGATCAACACGCTAAAACTCCATCACATATTGGAAAATGTGAAAAACTAAAGCGTCCGTATTGTGCATAATCTATACGTCAATGTGTAGCATGAACTTCACGAAACTCAGAACAAGAAGAATATAGTACGGATTTGTGTAACGTGTTAATTTCGTTTAACATACCATTAGCAAGATTAAACAATGTTAATTTGAAATCATTTCCGCAAAAATATCGCAAACATAATATACCTGACGAAAGTACCTTACGAAAAAATTATGTCACATCTTGTTACCAGCAAACAATAGCAGAAATTCAACAAATTGTAGTAAATAATTTTATTTATATCATGGTAGATGAAAGTACGGATAAGTGTGGCCGTTATATTGCCCATTTGTTAATAGGCATTCTTCTGAAGATATTGTAGTAAATCATATTTATTTATTGTAAAGAACTTCAAAAAACAAATAATGTGACAATTGCCCAATTCGTTCAAGAAGGTTTATCAAATTTCTTTTTAACTGGAAGTATACCTTGTGAAAAAAATTACTAATGTTGCCCGGCGCTGCGCCATACATGATAAAAGCCGCGTAAAATTTAAATTTTTTTTATAGTAACATTATTCATACCACTTGCTTAGCTCATGGATTCAATCGTGTAGCCGAAGACATTAGGAATCAATTCCCTTTGATTAATGATTTAATTAGCAATGTCAAAAAAGTATTTTTAAAAGCACCTTTACGAATCCAATTTTATAAGGAGCGACTTCCCGGTGTTAAGTTGTCTCCTGAACCTATTATTACGAGATGGGGTACATGGTTAGAGGCTGCAATTTTTTTCGCCGATAATTTTGAAGGAATAAAAAATGTAATTCTTGAAATCACTGCTGACTGCATTGCTCTAGAAAACTGTAAAAAGATGGTAACATCAACAGAATTGCTACAAAACCTTTTGTATATTAAGTCAAATTATAGCTTTTTGTTTCAAGTTCCATTCGTAAACTAGAAACGCAAGGGATGTCGCTCTTGGAATCAGTCGAAATAGTAGAACGAATTTGATATGCTATGTAAGAAGGTTAAGGGTACAATAGGTAATTCTATATCCGATAAATTTAAAAAAGTGATAAATAAAAATGCGGAGTATTTGAAATTGAAGAACATTAAGAAAATTTTGGAAGGTGAAACGGTAAACGATTTCGACTTTAATTTTAATTTAGAATGTATTGCAAAGTTAAAAAAATGCACCAATTACATCTGTGGATGTTGAAAGAAGCTTTTCTATTTCGAAACATATGTATTCTGATAGAAGACAAAACTTTCTTTTACACAATTTTGAAAAACATTTAATTATAAATTGTTTTAGAAATATGTTGTGAAAAAAAATTGTGCAATAAAGTTAATGCTGTTAGAAATATTTTCCCTTTGCATTAATTTGTTTGTACCGTCTACCATTTATGTACAAAAAGTATAAAACTATTCTCGATTTTTACGGAGATAACCTGTATATACTTTGTATAAGCATTTTGATAAATCGACGGACGAGGCCTGACATTTGATATCGGTGACAACAGCCGTTTCTTTAACGAAACTCTAAATTCCGATAATATACTTTACAGTGACGAATTAGTCGTGGTACAGTGAGTGTAGGTTTGTGGCCCGTTTAAAGGTGAGTTTAATCACAGAGCATTCCTGTTATTTTAGTATAAGGTAGAGTAACAAATTAGATTTGCGAAGTAGCCTGGGTAACGTTAAGCATGCTTTAGTTAAGGGCGCTTTGGTTAGGAAAAGCTAGTCGTCCTAGCGGGGTACGCTTTGTGACGTGGGGGATCCGCACGGCACAGTTGACCGCAGGCGCTGGGCGACTCGGGGGTCGTAAAAATAAGGGCACGGGGAAGCCGCCGGGCGGTTTCGCATGCATCTTCTGTGAACCACGGGGGATTCGCGCCTCACGAGCTCCCGAATCACAAGGACATAGCGAAGTTTAGGTGAACCGAACACAACGAAGATTAAATTTCGGAGAGGAACCGAGTTGTGTTAGAGTTGTAGTCTGACATCTCACAACTGTGTAACCTGCTATATGCTGTAATTAAAGATGACCGGAGTGCTCAGGTGGCTTTTCTTTACAGGTAAACCCCGGTTTGTAACTCTGGGTTTAGAAACTCCTCACCAACGCCGACGCCCCACCGCTCGACCATCATCATTGTCAAATAAACACCTGTTTATTACTTGCCTTTACCTAACCAGAATTAAAGAAATAAAATATTGTAGCCCACGATTTCATTGAATCTAATTAATATAAGAGTGGTAGTTATCATTGTTATTATTTTGGTATTTTAGTAATACTAATCTTATTTAGTTATTATTTATATTTTTACTTGAGTGTATATTTTTGGGCCGTTACAATGCAATGTTTAAATTTCTGCTCTTATTTATTTTATGTAAAAATTTTGCATATTGTCGCAATTTTTTTGCATATATGCCCCAGGTTTATGTATATTTTCTCAAAAATCGATGCATATATATGCGCATATATTCCAGTTATTCTTTGCATATAATCCGGTCTCTAGTTATCTTATGACAATTTGAACAATTCTTCAGTATAATCAATCTAACTAAAGCTATACTCAGCTTCGCGTGCTATAAATGCTACATAGGTAAATATATTATATTTATTTAATGCGTTTTGGGCAAGTAACACGTAATAAGTTAGTTCTGTATATGTATATGCGGTACGCACGAAATCAACATTCTGTATCTGCAGAGTCGAGTCAAGTGCCAAGGTTATCTTCCGTCGTGGAAGAAAAAGCTTGTGTATTTACGTCGCGCACGCGACATCAAACATATCAGCACGCTCGGCTAAAGTGTTTCGAATGTCGCACTCAATTACTCAATTACTAGATCGCATTAATTACCGTCTAACTAACTAAACGATGTGACAATCGCGCGGCATCACTCTCGAGTCGGCTGGATTTCTGTCTCTCTCTCGCACTAACGTTCGCACGTATATGTGTCAGCGTGTTCCTATATGCAAAAGAGGCGACGTAATGTCATCAGTATATATATAGGACGATGTCGTAGGGATCCTTCGGATTCCGGCGGTCTGCGGAATAAATTAAAATCCCCACGGCCCACGAGAGGTCGGCCCAAGCACGAAAGGTCGGTCGTTTGCGATTTCTAATCTCGCAGAATCGCGAATTCCCCTCGGAGGAAAAGAGAACGCCGGCTAATCTTTCGCCTTTAATCGGCGTTGTTATTAAAATAAGAGCACACGCTCACGAGTTTAACCTTTAAAACAAAAAAAAATGTCTAACAAGGAATAAAAGATTTGGAAAAAAAAAATTGAGCTATAAATAGAAAGTTAAGACTTATTAAAAAGAAATAAGAAGTTTAGAGAAAGAAAAAAAATTAAAAAGGTATGTGAAAAAGTGATAGAAAAATTATAAGGAACTAAATAGATGCAAAAAAGTTGGGTAAGTAGAATAAAATCCTCTTAATCCTTACAAGGATTTAATTGACACTGGAACTAGTTTCGGCGAATTGCCATCTTTGGCCAGAATCTACTTTAATATAAAATGAAAATAATTCTAGCTGAAGATGGCAATTTGCCGAAACTAGTTCCAGTGTCAATTAAATTCTTGTAAGGATTAATAGGATTTTATTTCTACTTACCTAACTTGGACTAACTTAAAAAAAAAGCAAAAAAGTTAAACAAATGTTTGAAAAGGGGTACAAGGTTTAGAGAAAATTTAAAAAGTGTTAAAAAAAGTAAATATTAAAGAAAACTATTAAGCATATCCGAAAACTGAATTAATATAAAAAAGAAGAAAAAAATGGTGGGAAAAAAATAAAGGAATAAACAAATGGTAAAATAAAAATTGGAAAAATATTAAAGGTTTTACAGTTAAAAAAATAAGAAAATGGTGCAAGGTTTGAAAAAACAACCCAAACAATTTGGGAGAGAAATCAAAATTAAAAAAGGGGTACAAAAGTAAAAAAAAAGGAAAAATTAAAAAATAAATGCAACAAATGTTGCAAGGGGGTACAAAGTTTCGAGAAAATTTTTAAAAAAAATGAAACAATTTGAAAAAACAAAGTAATATAAAAGGGGAAGTATCAAGTTTTAAAAAAATGTTAGAAGATGTTTAAAAGGTAAATAAATGCAAAAAAAAAGTTAAAAAAATGGGAAAACTTGAAAAAAAATGAAGAAAATTACAAAAGGGCATACAAAGTGTGGAAAAAAATCGTTAAAAAAATGGGGTAAAGGGGGTGAGAAAGTAAAAAAAGAAAAAATTTAAAAAATAAACAAATTTTATTCTCAATATAAATACGTCATCTTCTTGCTTATATAGGAAGTTATGTTATATTCAATGGGATGCATTTATCTTCAAATTGAGTAATTATTTTTTTGTGTGTATTCACTTGAATGTAAAAAAGTTAAAAAAATGGGAAAACTTGAAAAAGAAAATTACAAAAGGGCATACAAAGTGTGGAAAAAAATCGTTAAAAAAATTGGGGTAAAGGGGGTGAGAAAGTAAAAAAAGAAAAATCTTAAAAAATAAACAAATGGCACAAATGCCGGGGCAAAACGTTGAGAACATTTAAAAAAATATATAAGAAATCGTTAAACAATTTGAAAAAACAAAGTAATATAAAGAGGAGGTAACAAAATTAGAAAAAAAATATTACAAAATTGTTAACAGTTAAACAAATGTGAAAAGTTTTAAAAAAATGGAAAAACCTTGAAAACCATTACATTTAAAAAGAAAATAAAAAATGGTAAAGGGGGATATAAAGTTTGGGAAAAAAACGTTAAAAATGGAAAAAAAGGGAATGAGAAAGTAAAAAAAAAGTAATTAAAAAAATAAACAAATGGCGCAAATGCTGAAAAGGGGGTTAAAGGCTGGGAGAACATTTAAAAAAAAAATAAGGAATCGTTAAACAATTTGGAAAAACAAAGTAATATAAAGAGGAAGTTTGCAAAATTTGAAAAAAAAATATTACAAAATTGTTAATAGCTAAACAAATGCGAAAATGTTAAAAAAAATGGAAAAACCTTAAAAATCAATACTTTTAAAAAGAAAACAAAAAAAAATGTTAAGGGGAGGGGGAAAAGATCGTTAAAAAAATTAGGAGAAAAGGGATGATGATAAATTTTAAAAAATAAATAAATGGCACAAATGCTGAAAAGGGGCAAAAGGTTGGGAGAACATTCAGAAAAAATTAAGAAATCGTTAAGCAATTTGAAAAGTAATATAAAAAGGGGGTAACAACATTTGAAGAAAATTTTAGAAAATTGTTAAAATGTAAACAAAAGCGATAATTGAGGTTGAGTAGGAGTACGGCTGTACAACGTTAAGATCACGGAGATGACAACAACTATTGGGTTTCAACAGCCTGGCATCTCCGTGATCAAAAGCGATAATGCTAAAAAAATGGAAAAACCTTAAAAACAATTACATTTAAAAAGAAAATATAAAAAAGTGGTGAAATGGGAACACTTTTTTTTTAAAAAATCGTTAAAAAATTGGAAAAAAGTAAAATTTCCATTATTAATTTTACTTGAGAAAGTAAAAAAATAAAAATTTGAAAAAATAAATTGCGAAAGGGGGAAAAAGATTTGGAGAAAATTTAAAAAAAAAAATGAAGAAATCGTTAAACAATTTTAAGAAGCAAAGTAATATAAAAAGGGGCTAACAACATTTGAAAAATAAATGTTAGAATTTTTTAAAAAGTAAAGTGTGAAAAGTTTTAAAAAAATGGAAAAATCTTAAAAACCATTACATTTAATAAGAAATTGAAGAAATGATGAAAAGGGGTATAAAGTTTGGAAAAAAAATGGAAAAACGCAAAATTAAAAAAGGGGTGAGAAAGTAAAAAAGAAAAAAATGAATGCAACAATCGCTGGGAGAAAGAGGGGGTAAACGATTTGAAGAAAATTAAAAAAAAAATGAAAAAAATTGTTTAACAATTTGAAAAAACAACGTAATACAAAAAGTAGTTAACAAAATTTGAAAAAAAATGTTGGAAAACGTTTAAAAGATAAACAATTTTTAAAAAAGATAGCAAAAATGGAAAAGCGTTAAAAGCCGTTACATTTCAAAAGAAAATAAAAAAATTATGGAAAGAGGTACAACGTTTGGAAAAAAAATTGTTAAACAAATAAAAAAAAGGTAAAAAGAATAAAAATATATTTTTTTTTAAATAAACAAATCCAACAAAGGGTAAAAAATAAAAAGTATGTATTGAAAAAAAACTGTTAACGTTAAAAAAAATAAAAAAATTGAAAAATAAAACCATTCAAACCTTTAAATAAATAAAAATTGCTAAAAAAAATAAACAAGTTTAGGAAGAAAATAGAAAAGTAAAAAATATCTTAAGAATATGCAAGTGTAAAAAATTGGACAAAATTAAACACTGTTAAATGAATTTAAAAAGTAAAAAGAAATTGGAAAAAAAAAATGTTAATATTGAACCGTATAATGCAATACCGTAAAAATGTAATAATATATGGGGATATTGCACTTAAACACACAAATTTGAAGCTGTACCGAAATTATGAAACACGCTGTACAAATGCCGATAATTTTACATTATGGAGAATTCATAATCCAGCAAAAATTTATAAAAACTTTATTTCGTATCTGTTAATGTTTATGGGTTATACAGGAATTTCCTCCCAGTTAAAATCATAATGTAGGTCAACCTCTAATTTTCTGCAATTGCGCAAAAAAAAAATGTGTTTAAAATATTACGTGTTTTCAACATGTCTCCAGTTATAGCATTTCTGCGGTTTTGGGTAGATAATGACACGAATAGGAATGTGACAACGATAAGTATGGTAACACGCAATAAACTATCGAATTCGTGTAAATATTTTTGTACTCAAGGTCGTTACAAAATTCTTTTACAAAGGAAAAACGAATAATTTCTGATAGTTGATTAGACTTTGGAATCATCATTTGTTTTGTTGCTTATAAGAATAAGTTCGGAAATCTTTTGTACGTTGGATGAAATAATTCCTTATTACTCTAGGTAGTAATGATTTTATTATGTTTACAGTAAAATATTATTGTTTCCGTTGATATGTGGTAGATCAGCAGTCCGTTAATGTGGATACGGTGAAGACCTTTTGGGATTTATGCCATCTTCTCTTGACATTCTATTTACATATATTATAGAGGGTGTCCCATGACGTGACTGCTATAGAGTTTAAGGATGTGTTGCTGAAGCAATTTTGAGATAACAATGTCAAATGAACGTATTCCCAAAACTCTTTCGTAACTGAGGTACAAGAACTTGAAGTTTTAGATAACCCTATAGACACTAATGAAAGTATTAGGTACCTGCCGATCTTGATTTCGTTGTTATTAAAAAGTCAGGGTGGCTGTGATTCATTATTTATTATTCATTGTGACAGCAAACGTCAATTAACTTAATTGAGTGTTCGCTGATATTGCATTTGTTAAAGAAACTATAACAGCAAACTTCAATTAACTTAATCGTTAATGTTGCATTTGTTAAAGAAACTATAACCGTGTTAATTTTTCGAATGAAGAATACACATTCATTTTGTTTATGGACTGTCAAATGGAAGCGGACGGATGGCTGTTTGTGAATATCGTCAGCGATTTTCCACTTGTAGTGTGCCTTGTAGAACCGCTTTTAGCAATGTCTATCGCTGTTCAAGAGAAACAGGCAAGTTTCGTGTATGTTTTGTTATAAGAACATATTTATGACGACAGGTATAGAGATAGTTCACAGGTTTTAATATAGTTTGCGATAAATAATTGATACATACACACAAAAAAATCTATTATCAATCTGAATATTTTTATTTATTCAGAAATCGAAACTTAGTATATATTTAAATAAATTAAATCTTGTTAGTTAGAACATAAGAGTAAATTCTCTGAAAACACAATATACTCTTAGAACAAATAGTATAAATATTTGCATTGAAGTATACTTCCTCCAAATGAACATTGTTATTGTTGTAAGGAATAAATATATGCAATCATAGTGAGAAAGTCTGTAAATTCAAAATAAAATCCCTTATACGTTTGGTATAATGAATTACTATATAAAATTATTAAATGTTTTATACTGAAAACATGAAATATCAAATTGAAATTATTAACCATAATATATAAAAACATTTGAAACGAATTTTACCTCACCATTTATTGCACTAAAACTTATCTGTCATTGGTTCCCTCTTTTTTAGGGGGGGTTTAGGGGGCTTTGCATATACATACGCTTTACTTGGCGTCACTTTTTGATTGACCAGCGAACAGTGTTGTTGGTTGTGAGTGTAAGTAAATCTAAATGGATGCCCCAGCCGTTTCAGAGCTACTTAGAGAATAGGGTGGAATGGGGCTGATGCACAGATGCTATCATTAAAATATTCGAAGGTAAGTACGTTGTACGTGTTATCTAATATTAAAGGATTACTGGTTTAAAAAACTTTGAAATAATACTTAAAGTCAGCGCCATTGTGTTAATAATATATGAACATGGTAGGTGTGTACATTAACAAACATACGTAGGTATTTACTAGTTATTAATTTTCTGTAGGTAATACCAGCAAATTATTATACTGATTGAAATTATATCAGTAACCAATGCCGACTAAATACCAGGCATAACCAGGCATTGAGTGGGAAGTATCCCGAGAACACCGCTCGCAACGACGGATACGCATAACATCTATACCACTACACATCAATATCCCGTGCGCACTCCTGCAGTACCCCGATTCGCTAGTTTCTGCCAAACACTGTAAAACTATAAAGCATGACAGTAAATTTATTTAATTACATAATATTTCTTTACCTATTAATTTTCCCCTACCGAGGTTTTTTGGTGCTACAGACACAAAATTAGAAGGTAAGTATTACCCTTGAATAGTAGAAATGCTTACATTAAACAGGTAAGTATTATTAGTTCGATATACTTATATTTTGGAAGCAAATAATAATGGCAATACTTCAAATAATACTTTTATATACTTCTATCAAATGCACATAAATTATTAAGGCATAAATATGATAGTTTCCAGTTGAGAAAATCTATTTACTCAACTCTGAAATAATTATTATTGTGGTGAAAATATTATATGTTCGTAATGATTTTAGTATATTGATTACATTTGAACTAAAAAATTGTTTCGTCTAACAAATTCACGGGTTTGGAAAACTGAACAAATTTTATTCTCAATATAAATACATCATCGTCTTGCTTATATAGGAAGTTATGTTATATTCAATGTGATGCATTTATATTCAAATTGAGTAATTACTTTTTTGTGTGTATTCACTTGAAAACTCTGAAATTTGATAGTAGATATTCTGACAGCAATTTGGGCTAATCGGGCAAGACTCGACAAGTTTCTAGCACTTCCATATTCCTCTCTCTCTTTTTAAAGTGCTCTAATTTCGTAATTTCTGTCGTGTTGAACTGTAATGCCATCGGGTCATTATGGTAGTTGGATTTTTTACCGTGTGGAACAAAGTAGAAATTCCAAAACAGACTTCGTTCTAGCTACAAAATCAAATTACCGATTATGCATGTCGTACATAATGAAGTTACGATTTTATATTCCCCAATTCTCCGGCACGATCAAGGTGAATAGAATACTTGCACACCTTGCACCTATGTATATGTCACTTTTTCACGGACTTCAAACCTCAACTCTGTATGTATAGTGTGGAAGAAAAGTTGAGAAATGCCTATTTTTTTTTTTCTCAAATGGGTAGACAGAAATATGGGATACACTTATTTTAGATTACGGAGATACTAGATTTTATATGTGCAATGTTGCTAGATTTACCGCTTCTCTTGATATATCCAGTCTTTCTCTTCCATGCGTGCATATAATATTATTAATTACTAGAGACCAGATTATATGCAAAGTGCATATATTTTATTTTTTGCATATCTTTAATTATAGTCTATATGTAGACGTATTAGACTAATTGATGTTAATTAGTGGTAATTAGTGATTGCATATATTGCATATTTAAGCATTTCTATGCATATTTTTACAAAAGTTGCATATATAGCATATTTAAGCTTTTTCTTATCCTTTCTATTAGTAAAAATTCCTAGTAATTCCTAATGTAGATCGACAACCGACAATTCTCAGAACGATAAATCTTTACAATGTTTCTCTAATACTTTTTTTTCCAAGAACTGCACGTGTTTAATTTCGCCTAACAGAAGGGATGTGGTAAATACTGTTTTATTATTATTAATTCCCAAATAAACTATTCATTCATTGAATATCTTTGAGCGAAACAACATGTAATTGTGTTACGTTTTTAAATACTGTGCGTGTACATACAATGAGTATAGTGAACAAAATTTCCTTATGGATTAAGCCATATCCTTAACTGGTAAAGGATGGCGACAAAATATTTTGTCGAGCCTGCAGTAAACTGGTAAGTTTAATTTTACTAAAAGCTTTACAATTGTTTTTAAATTCTTCAATTTTTGATATAAAATGATAATTGTTGTTGTAGATGTCTTCTGAGAGAAAATACCTGATTGATCAACACGCTAAAACTCCATCACATATAGGAAAATGTGAAAAACTAAAGCGATCCGTATGTGTGCAGCAATCTATACGTCAATGTGTAGCATCAACTTCACGAAACTCAGAACAAGAAGAATATAATACGGATCTGTGTAACGCATTAATTTCGTCTAACATACCATTAGCAAGATTAAACAATGTTAATTTGAAATCATTTCTGCAAAAATATTACAAACATAATATACCTGACGAAAGTACCTTACGAAACAATTATGTCACATCTTGTTACCAGCAAACAATAGCAGAAATTCAACAATTGGTACGGAATACTTTTATTTATATCATGGTAGATGAAAGTACGGATAAGTGTGGCCGTTATATTGCCCATTTGTTAATAGGAATTCTTCATGAAGATGTTGTACATAAATCATATTTAATTTATTGTAAAGAACTTCAAAAAACAAATAATGTGACAATTGCCCAATTCGTTCAAGAAGGTTTATGAAATTTCTTTTTACCTGGAAGTATACCATGTGAAAAAATTTTAGTAATGTAAAATCTTATTACCAGCAAACAATAGCAGAAGTCCGACGCTGTCACCATACATGATAAAAGCCGCTCAAAATTTAAAAAAAAATATAGTAACATTATTCATACCACTTGTTTAACTCATGGGTTTAATCGTGTAGCCGAAGACATTAGGAATCAATTCCCTTTGATTAATGATTTAATTAGCAATGTCAAAACAGTATTTTTAAAAGCACCTTTACGAATCCAATTTTATAAGGAGCGACTTCCCGGTGTTAAGTTGCCTCCTGAACCGATTATTACGAGATGGGGTACATGGTTAGAGGCTGTAATTTTTTTCGCCAATAACTTTGAAGGAATAAAAAATGTAATTCTTGAAATCACTGCCGACTGCATTGCTCTAGAAAATTGTAAAAAGAGAGTCACATCAACAGAATTGCTACAAAACCTTTTGTATATTAAGGCAAATTATAGCTTTGTTTCAAGTTCCATTCGTAAACTAGAAACGCAAGGGATGTCGCTCTCGGAATCTGTCGAAATAGTAGACGAATTTGATATGCTATGTAAGAAGGTTAAGGGTACAATAGGTAATTCTATATACGATAAATTTAAAAAAAGTGTTAAATAAAAATGCGGGGTATTTGAAATTGAAGAAAGTTAAGAAAATTTTGGAAAAGGTGAAACAGTAAACGATTTCGACTTTAATTTTAGTTTAGAATGTATTGCAAAGTTAAAAAATGCACCAATTACATCTGTGGATTTGAAAGAAGCTTTCTATTTCGAAACATATGTATTCTGATTAGAAGACAAAACTTTCTTTACACAATTTTGAAAACATTTAATTATAAATTGTTTTAGAAATATTTTGTGAAAAAATTTTTGGTGCAATAAAGTTAATGTTTAAATTTCTGCTCTTATTTATTTTATGTAAAAATTTTGCATATTGTGGCAATTTTTTTGCATATATGCGCCAGGTTTATGCATATTTTCTCAAAATACGATGCATATATATGCGCATATATTCCAGTTTTTCTTTGCATATAATCCGATCTCTATTCATGAACTTTATATATGTATTGCCAATACCTTAGATAACCAGGAATCCGCAATACTATCAAAGACTTTAGCTAGTCTATGTTCACCATATTAGCTTTTCTTTATTACTATTATTATTATTATAAAATGGTAAATCTGGCAATATTGCACTTATCGAGTCTTGAATCATCGAAACTTAAAATCGGGATATACCAAGTTTTATATATTTTTGACTAGACTTTTCTTCCACACTGTATGTGTGTACATATAACAGGGAAAAAAAAAGATGTTGACCCTGACAATTTTCCAAACTCAATCAAAACCTTGGTGGACGATGCGTGCCTTAAGTGGGATATGTACTTCGCTTCAAGCGCGTTACCACATTCAAATGATGGTATCTATTGGCACCATATTATACATACACGATTTGCGTGAAAGCGCTGAAAACTATATTATAGTTTCGACATTCAACGATTCGACTTTTAGTATATATGTACGCGGAATGACAAAAGTTGACGGAATAGATTTGCAATCGTCGCGTTTATTGGATTATTTTAATGACAATGCGAGTACCTATAACACAATAAAACTTGTATATGTTTGATTAAATCGTCCCATTATATGTTGTACATACATATATATATTGTTTATATGTTGTATTGGAGCACGTATATAGATTTCCGAGCTGTGTTGTACGATATCATGTTCCGGAATCGATTTACAATAAGCAATTATCGAAAGCACTTCGGGCCATTCATGCGTTAGGCATTTAATATAATAGGCGGACACATAAAACGCAAATGTGGTCGTGTTATATCGTAGATTGTGGACAATAAGAAAGCTTATAGTTGTGAAGATCATATTCCCTTGACAGATAATACATATGGGATTAAAATTCGCTTCAGCTACCAACAAAATATGTACTTACTGCAAGCGATTTGCTTATTATTTCGCTATCTGTCGTCGCTCGCTGCAAGAAAGCACTCGCGCGACAACAAAACCAGCCACCAAAAGTCCCGAGCTACGACTACACCGCGAGACGGCGCAATTACGACTAACTGACTGACGACTCTGACGAGAAAACAACGCCAAGCTATGGCCGACTCTGTTGGACAACAAGGCCGACTGGAAAGGCACGAAGCTCGAAGAACACATTTTCATTTAACGTGGAGTGTGCAGGGCTTGTTGTTTACCCGGAGGAACTATAACAGGATTGATTCTCATATATGCGACAACT
>RXPK01004216.1:0-101364 GCA_004143645.1 Protaetia brevitarsis
ATCGACCCACTCAATATTAGTATGTGTTTACACTATGTTAAAAATTAAATGCGAATAGAAGGAGCTTTTTAGGTAGGCAACCAATCTAACAAAGTCATATAGTTATGATCCGTAATGCACAATTCTTCTAAAACCTAATTTCAATTTTTATTTCATTGTGTCCTTAAGGTCCTTTTTTGTCGACTAATATCTTCAAACCATATTCAAAACCATGCATTTTATTGTCGAAATTAAGACGTTATAAGCATTAATGTACGAATAATTTTCTCCATGTTTGAAACCGCTCTAGAGCGAAGAGCTGTCGAAACGTATTGAGAAATGAAAGTGGTATTAGTATCTATTAGTATCTATTACTTTTATATTATAGTATTTGCAGTTTATTGTGCGGAACACAACGAATAAATACGAAAAAGATTGACATGGATGTATTCAAATAACAATAATTATTCAGAAGACGCAAATGTCGTTCACGTTTGTCAAAAACATATTCTGCAACAAGATCGGTTTGCATTAATGACAGCGCCGTTTTTAGAGGATGGATATGCATACTTTGGTTATACTTTAATAAGAAGTATTGAATAATTACAAAGTTTTATTTGCAATAATTATGTGTAATCCAACAATTTGTATATTCAGATTCAAATTTACGTCTATGAATTGATGTATATATAATGTATATATTGGGTGGGTAGCACAAAACTGCTGTTCTAATTATCAATCCTTTAATTTTTAATTTCACATACTACATGTTTCGGCCTAGGCCATCTTCATTAATGTTAATATTGCTTCTCCAGATACCTGAAGATGGCCTAGGCCGAAACATGTAGTATGTGAAATTAAAAATTAAAGGATTGATAATTAGAACGGCAATTTTGTGCTACTCACCCAATATATACATTATAAATTTGTATATTATTTATCTAGAGATTGGAAGGTAAACGTGCAAGTTGTTTGAATATTTCAAACTTTAGCGTGTTGCACACGAAGTATAAAATACATTTGTATAATTCCAGATAATACGTGCTAAACTCGATTTTGAAAATTACTTCAGAAAAATATACAAGCAAAAGTTAATTTGCAGGGTTAAATAAAATAAATTTGGTATAATTTATATAAAAGCATTATAAATGTATATTATAAACGCAAACAGCCAATATAATGAGAAAAACAACAAAAATGGGAAAGAACATTTAATATTCGGTCCATTCGGCTCCCTTATTGATTGTCGGCAGAGATATAAAACATTCAATATTGCTTATCAAAGTAAACCCATTCCAGAAAAACGGCGCGGCGCTACCATTGATGCAAACCAGTTTTGTTGCAGAACATTCTTTCCTGTTATATCTTTGACATACGCGAGCGACATTTACTTCTCCTGAATAATTATTGTTATTTGAATGAATCCATGTGAATTTTATTCGTATTTACATACAACATAACTTAAATACTAATGTCACTTTCGTTTCACAATACGTCAAGTTTTGACAGGTTTCAAACATGGTAGAGAATTATCCACTGATACTTAATAACCAACCGTCTTTTAGTTTCGACAATAAAATGCACGGTTTTAAAATACTTATAAATATGGTTCAAGGATATTCGTCGGCAAACAAGGCCTTAAGTGCACAATGAAATAAAAATCGAAATATTAGGTATTAGAAGAATTGTGCATTACGGATCGCAACTGTATGATTTTGTTAGATTGGTTGCCTACCTAAAACAACCCTCCGTTCGTATTTAATTTTTAAAATAGTGTACATATTCACTTTGCATTACATAGGTGTTCAACAAATGTGATTATTGCACCAGATACGAGGTTTCGAATAGCAGATCCGGATCGGAGGTTTCGGATGATGGATCCGGTTTCGAGGTTTTCGATAGCGGATCGGAATACCATTTAGATCCGGATAGTAAATTATGCGGACTCAAAATATTCGGATCCGGATAACAGCACTACATAAAACCATTTGTTACTCGAAATGGAAACAGGTATTTTAAGGCGGTTTGGGAGTTTTTCGTTGTTAATACAGGCCTTTACTCCGATTGCTCTAAACGGACGTTTAGTATTAAATGCTACTTTCTGAGCAAGACCTTAGAGAATTTTATGCTGCGATTTGGATATGGATGAATATATTTGTCTTACTTTCAGTCACCCTGTATAGGATTCATACAAAAAGAACAATAAAGCTTAAAACAACAGGCGATTGTTTGTAATACTAGTTGCAAGAAGAAAGATTAACAGAGAAAATCATAATATAACAATTAATTAGTAACAAAAATAAAACATATAGCAGGCAATTTTGAATTTATATATTTATTAAACTGGCTTAATTGGATTTCTAAAAATCGATCAAAAAATTCAAAAACCGTCATTAAAGATCATGCAAAAGAGCTTCAACTATGTAAAAATATTCCTAAACTCTAACGAGTAATGTATTACCTTTTCATATATTATCAAAAAATTATTTTCCTGTATTTACGTCAAAAACATGCTAAAAAAATCAAACAGGTGTACATAAACATTTCATTCAAGCTCCTATTTGAGATTTATTCAGCCAATGAAACTTTCATGACTTCACAAAAATCATCATAAGCTAAACAGAATCCTTATCTAAGCAAGGTATGAAGATTGAATAAATATAGTAAGTTGAGTAGGTATCTCAAGTTGTTAAAACGAGCAAACCAGTATTAATACGGAACTTTTAGACAATTTTTTTTATGTTATCGTTCTTATTATTATTATTATTTATTTTATAGTTTGATGCCAAAATGCCGATAGAATAGAACAGAAGTAAAAGGAACATACAAGAATAAATAACTTACCTGGAATAGTCAGATTATTAGCACTGTTAACTCGTTTTAATGAGAAATACTGTTTTGGATCTAAACTGTTATCATTCTCAACAGATAAATCATCAGTAACCTCAGACATATTCACTTCTGGTTGTATAACTTCAGTATTCTCCGATTTTAAACTGGTTGTTTCTATTGGCACACACTCTGTACTCACTTGGCACTTAGATATGCATTTCTTGTGACAACATAGACCACACTGGTGACATTGAACTGCGTCTTTCAGCCATATCTGTTGAGCGTATTAATCAAAGAAGTATATCAACAGGGTTTGCTATACCTGCCTTTTTCGTACAAAAATCGCAGTGAGTTGTACGATGAAACTGAGTGCGAACGAAATCATGCTTTACAATAACAGGTGGAATTGATGATTTTGTTTCGGCATTAACATTATTGGTGGGACTTTTGCGCTTTACTTCAATCATTTCTTCATCGTGATTCCACACAAATGACAAAAGTATATCACCATAGCAAAAAACGTGTTCAAACCCAGAATGAGCCATCAATGGATGTGTTTGACTGTTAAAAAAATATATATATAAGCAACAGCATGTAACTCTTATAATTATACTTACTTATTTGGCGGTACATTATTTGGTGGTAGGAAAGAATATGTCCTCATGTATTGCCCTAACATAGAATTACAACATTCATTTAAAATTTCTGTTAAGGGTATGTTCGTATATCCAAGCAAAGCATCTTTTCCTGAAGATGTCGTGGCCCAAACATTCACATTCAAATATTTATGATTCTCTTTCAAATTGAATAGATACTCCTCGTTAAAGTTCATAATTGAACCTATATTAACTTCTTTTCCCTTATGGCATTCCACAACCGATGATAGCACCTCTACGTCTTGTGTTTCTAAATCTGTCCTAACTATTTCAGGTACTTCTGATATAGAATGTTTCTTTAACATTATGTTAGAAGGTACAATAATCAAGTGCTGCTTAAAACTGTGCTGGGGAGTACCAGGACTAGATGCCGTTGGCGTGCTTCTAGTACTGCTTTCATTTGAAGCCCGCTCCATAGACTGTTTTCGCTTGCGCAAAGTAAAACTACCTATAGTTTGTGCAAATTTAGACATATTTTCGTTACTAGCTGAAATTATCTTAGGAACCTTATCACTCTTTACTTTCTCAATGTTCGCGAGACTCTTGAACTTCTTAGACGATTCTAAAGAATCACCTACTGCATTGTCGATTGCATTATCTGGATCGCAAATGCCCATATCGGCATCTTCAATACTGTTGGTGTTAGTAGTGGGGGTTTTCAATTCAGTCTTTTCCGATTGCTGGGATTTAAATATATAATCGCACGCAACTCTCTCTATTCGTAAAGTTACGTTTACGCTCGAAATTGATTTGATTATTTTCGAAACTTGAGTAACACTGCTGACGTTCTTGTTTTCCACCGCTAAAATAATATCACCGTTTTTTAGGCCAGCTTGTGCCGCGGGGGTTTGCGGTATTATATTATCCACTACAACGCATGTTTGTTCTTGTTTAAAAACCACTCCTAAATGCTGCTGACGTACTTTAGTAAGTGTTAGCTCAAGCATTATATAGACCATATTTTCCTTTGTGTAAACGCTAATAAATGGTAACTGATCTATAAAAAGATAAAAACTCAAATATACAATAACAAGAATATACAACATAATAATGATGATAACTGTAATTCTCACTATGGAAGCCTATATAAAGTGGGAAAGACGAGAATTGGTAAATTGCTAAAAGGCTCGACAAAACTAAGAAATAGTTATAACATTTACATTACATTTTAAAATATTCCAATAATCTTCGTGAAATATTCATTCATTCAAAATTTAGTGAAATGCAATGTGTAGTCGTTGCAAAATCATTCAATACGAACAAAAACAACAAATGACACTTTATCATCTACAGTCGTGGTATAGTCTGTCCACAGGTATAACGATTTGAGCATTACCCCGGGATTATCCGCTACTTGCTGCCACAGAGGTGTCGAGAAATTATACAAATGAGGTAATGGCCATATTACAAGAAATTTTACTTTTCTTAAGTACAGAATAATTATGCTTCATTTAATATAATCCTCCGTTTACAATTTCAATCTCATTATTGGAAAGTAAACAATTGTTTTAAAGAATGTTGTGTAATGGTATTTTAAATATTAACACCCCTTTCGCTCAATTAACCAATTTGTACAAATCAACATTTAGGTATCCTCCGATTGAGTTCACAATAAGCACAATGAACAAAAAAAAAATTAGGTAGGAATTTCATATTTGGAAAATAAGCGCCGCTTGCTATGAAACTTACTTTTAGTTTACTTTTGAAATTAAAGCAGGACTTGACAGTTATACAAAAACTGTTTTAGTTTCAGGTAAAATACCTTTTCTGTAAATAAGCCAAAATATTACTAAAAATCGTTCGAAACGAAAAGTTGTGAAGTTATGCAAAATTTCAGAACGATCGACCTACTTTGATTTGTCAATTTTGTCTCAAGTAAAATACTTTTTTCCACTCACGGTGCACCAATATGCTATCAAAAACAGATTATTCAGAACAAAAAGTTCCAAGAAGAAGGCATGCCCTGATTTTCATCTAAAATTTAAAAAAATCACCGTCTCAGGTGTACTTAAGGATAAAGTCAAATTCATTCCTAATTCATTTAGTACTCCTTATGCATATAGGATTCATCAATATATTTTAAAATCGAACATAAATGTTTTTTATAATGAACGTTTAGTATAATAATCTTTGTGAATACGTCCGTGAACTACCTCTGCTTGATGGATTGGGTAAATATTTCTTCTCTGAAATTCCAATGCTAGTGAATAAGTCAAATCGCTATATCTATGGACAGACCATACACGCATAGCAAAAGCTTGCTAAGACGTTGATAAGCCGAGATTTTATTTGTGAGATAGCGAACTACAAAATAAGTTCAAGCAAGAACGAATTTGTTTATTATGTTGAAACTTTAAGTTTGTTCGCGTCGCATGAACTATTTGCACTTTTATGCACTTTTTAGAACTTTTGTGTGCAAAAGTGTATAATAGTGCAAATAGTTCATGCGACGCGAACAAACTTTTTATGTACATGTGTTGTACTACTATAAAGCCTTTAGCTTACATACAGAGGCGTTCGGTGAATAACATCTTTTTAAGTTAAAACAAGACAATATTTTTTTTTTTAATAATCATCAAAACGGACCTACAATAAATCTAAAATATATTCCCTAATGAGTTTCACTCGATAAAATAGTCCTAAAATGCTTTTTCCTAATTTTTCGAATCTTGCAAAATAAAATTACACATAAGTAGAGCTGCCATCCGTCCTTTTCGGGGGGATTTTTTGAAACGATCCCGATTTCAAAAATTCACAGAGAACTTTTGATAAACTTTCAATCGCATCGCGTTTATTTCTGTTTGATTTTTTGTACTTGTTTACCGCTTGACTAACAATCTTACTTTCTTCATTTAAAATATGGTTAACAATAATAGTTAGTAGTTTTAGTTTGGTAAGAAATAGCTTCCGCTTGGTTGCATTAGTTGTCTGTACACTGCAACCACTGGAATCTATAGTAAAGCGGATGTTATCTTAGAGTTCATCAGATGGTTTTCAGGTCTTCTAGGGAAGGATCAGCCTTTCGAAAAGTTACCTGATCATCAGAGAGTCTCATTCTGTGCAAGTGCTTTCTGAGATTTACTTATAAAAACAGAAACAATCGCCTTGACATTTTTACGGACAAGTTCTAGAAGTTCCTTAGTTCTGGCATGACTAGGTAAAATACACTCCTTCGCATACACCAAACCAGGACAGTTGTTTCAGTACTGGAGCACTTTCTGATTCGCCCAGAATTTGATTACCTAGTTAGTTACCGTAGGTGCCATTGGAAGGTTTTGCTCCCTGAAATTACAACGCAGAACCCTTTTGGGCAAGGATGTCTGCTTCCTCATTTCCAAGAATGAGTGAGTGCTCAGGTACCCATATTAGGGATAGATTATTAGCCATCCCCAATGTGTTTGGAGTATGTTTACAACTCCATATCAATTTCGAGTTGCAATTTTTTATTGATTTGTGCTTGTAGTTTTTATCTAAAATCTCTCTCTCACACATGTCAATGGTATAGGTTTCAGCCTTAAAGATCTTTGTGTATTATCCGAGGTTGTAATACCTTCTGACTCTTGGACTCGTTGTATCCATTTGGTGCCAATCTTCTCTGTTTGGAAAAGAGGTAGTGAAATATGCATCGATCATTGGTCATGTCCGAGGGCATTCTAGCATGCCATCGGAAGTAACCGATTTCGGCAGCTTATTGGACACACAGATACATATAAGTATGTGCCGATTCGCTATTTGCCGTAGGCGAAATACAGTTAATCTGACCTCCCTTTCTACAACAATGTGCAAGAGTGGTAGGTTCAGAAGAACTTCTAGTGCCAATGACGGGGAAGAAGACATTGTTCCCGTGATTGCCACCCTTGCAATCCTTTATATGGATGTAGGTTTTGCTGTAGCTCTGGCTTGTTATGCCTTGTACCCTCAAGCTATTGCTCCATAGGTTACGGTTGGATGTACTACCATCACATACAGCCAATGGACTAGCCTTCAAGATAGCCCCGCAATAGTTCCCACATATCCTTCGGCATGTCCATGAGGATAGCCTCGCCTTGCGAATAATTAAGAATGAATGGTTTAATTGAAAAGGATACATTTTTTTGACTCAAAAATATAATTATTATAAGAATATCGTAACTCTTTATTGGGTTTAATATTTAATAAATATTTGTTTGATGGAACTAATTTTTGCTGATAAAATATCATAATTTATCATTTTCAGTGAGAAACCTCTAAATCCTCGTATTTCTCCCTTAAAAGGACAAAATTTCTATTTATTTAGAAGCAAATCAAGATTTTCAAAACAAACTTACATGGTGTGTTTGCAGTATTACTTGTTTAAATTACAACTTTAATTTATATTAAAAAAAATGGTACATTTTATAAATTTACGTGTGGAAATGTAGTAGGTACATTCCAAATCATAAGTTTACAATATAAAATATGACAAAGTACAGTTTTTCTTTTACCAAATCAGTCAGAAATTTACTTTTCTGAAGTATACTAAAAATACCAGTTTGGTTTGCATATTTCTAACATCTGCTCATGTAATTTTGCATTCTAAAAAACCTCAGGGAGTTACATTAATGAAATAATCTTACATTTTACTTGTTTCAGTGTAACTTTGGAGATTAACAAAAATTTAACGAATAAATATATGAAGAAATAACAATAAAACTAGTTTAAAAGCAACAGAATGAAAAAAAAAAACCATTAATATCCGGCGCTTAAAGGAATAAAAATTAAGGACGGTAATTTTTGACGGCGTCAATAGGAGTCTGTTAAAACTTAATTACTTAAAAAATAAATTTTGCAAGGAATGTGCAAGATCCAAATGTCGATTCCGCGATAGTGTCTTATCAAGATGCCTAGATATTTTACATTACCTGCAAATGCAAGCTTTACACCTTTAATAGTGGGTGGTATTAAATGTTCCACTCTCTTCTTCCTGGTGAAAGGTATTACCGCAGTTTTGTTTGGGCTAATGCTCAAGTTTTCCTTGCTGCACCAACTACAAAAAAATGTCGTTAACCACCTCTTATGATATCGTCCGCATAGGATAGCCAGTAGGTCGTCCATTAGCAGTGACCAAAGCAGTGGAGACAAAATCCTCCTTGCAGACACCTTCTTCCCGGCCTGAACTTGACTACCTACCTCTCTACTTAGACTCGTTATCGCAAGCTTGTTCGAAAGCATAGCAGCGATCCAGCCTGCTACGGTCGGTTCTATGCCTCGCGCTTTAACCGTTTTAGACAGGAACGAGGGAATTGCATATTAAATGCTTCCTCCATGTCCACACATGCTGCTATTTCCTTGGATTCGAGAGAATTCAAAATCCTGGAGACTAGATTGTTTAGTGCAAAATCTGTGGATTTGCCTGCTTGATAAGCATATTGGTGTACATGAAGGGCCGTATGTGGAAGGATTACTTCTTTGATATGACCTCTAACACCTTTTCTAATATTATTGGTCTCCATTGGATTGGATGTATGAAATATGAAAAAATATATGAAGTCCTTTCCAATCGGGGGTTTTATTTAAAAATCATCTTTCACATGTTTCGGCCTGGGGCCATCTTCAGAAAAAGATCATATATTTTTTGAACAACGTATCTTTAGCTGAAGATGGCCCTAGGCCGAAAAATGTAAAAGATAATTTTTAAATAAAACCCCCGATTGGAAAGGACTTCATATATTTCTTTCATATTTCATACCTTTTCTAATGTTTTCAAAAGAAATGACATGAGCCCGAGTGCAATAGTGCATTAGTTGCTGTGCCTGAGTGGCTTCTACACATTGCAAAATGTTGCCAAATTTACGTTACGTGTGATATAACCCTTGATTTCAGTGTAATATGAACAAATAACAAAAGAAATTAGATATTTTGACGTTAGGCAGTATAAATTTGACATAACTGTTGGTCCAAGCAACCACACACTGTGGAGGAAACGAAGAATTAATTATAAATTGTACATGAATGATAATACTAATAACCTACTAATTAGACGCTAATTCATTTTTAATAGAAATATTACCTAGTATTAGTGTTTAAAAAAAAACCTGCGATGGGAAAAGATTTTTTTCCAGAAATTGAATCAGCTTCTTAAACTAGTATCCCAGGGCGATTCTTTTTTTTAAATTTATTTTAAATTTTTTTGTTTAAACATATGATTGATATGGTTATAAATTTGCTCCAACAGTTTCCTTAACTTAGTACTCACTTGTTACAAATGCACTTAGTCGCTTTCTCCAATACAATCTCCTTTAGATAAACTTCCATAGGATATATGAGAATAGCTGTGAATAAAGCTGACCTATAGTAAAAGTACAATAAATATTCAAAACATCTCCTATTGTAGATAATCTCGAAACTTCTATACAGGTAACTTCTAGTTGTCCTTGAGGTAAAATCTCACTGTCTTCTAAATCTAACTGCCCAGGATCAGTTTTTACAAAGAATGGTTTATATCTAGAGAAATAGACACCAAGCTTTAAGTTAGATTTTTTCCCAAATAATTTAAATCAAATATTATTACCGAATTTTGTAATTTGGAAGGGTATGTTTCCTTTTAATAGCCTTTTTAATCTGATTCACTATCAAATTGGTTATATTTGATTGTAATTGCCTTCCTTGAAAATGAGATTCAACAGCCAATTCCATCAGTGGATCATTGTAAAAACTAAATGACCAATGTGTATAAGGTGTTCTCGTAAATTGTAATCGGGCAGATCCACTAATCTTTTTCACTGTAAAGCAGTAATTAAGACATCTTTTTAATAAATGTCTTATAAGTAATTTACCTTTTATTGATAAATATGCTGTTTTACCAAATTTTGTCTTAGCATCAACAGACAGAAGGAAATTACCAGTATAATCGAGATTAATTGAAATATTTAGGGTATCAATATGACCATCATCTTTATCTAATTTAATGTCTTCAAGACTAATATTTTTGATATGTGGAAATTGTGTGCCCAGGTTCATATCTCTAATCTATAATAAAAAAAAAATTGGAAAGATGTAACTGCATTGCTTACAAAAGAATATATAATTACCTTAACAGTTTCAAAAAATTTTCCAATTGTTGTTTTAGTCAAAAGTTCATCAAATTCTAAAGTAAGTTTCTTGTATAACCATCTCTTAACAGATTGAGAGTGTCTAAGTTCGTGAAACAAAAATTGTAACATCAAACTAATTGATATACTGGCATCTGTGTTCTTTTCATCACATTCAATTTCTTTCCTTAATGCCTGCAAATTTCACCATAATGAAAGATAAGCTAACATATAAACAAATACCTCTGGTAAACTATAGGCCTCTACATTTACTCTTTTCGGTATCTCGACGATGGGGCTCTTATTGAAATACTTAAGTAGCACATAATACTGAACAACAAGTGTTAAAATAATACCAAATAAAACTGACACCGCCGAAAGGAACAATAACGCAAATATATCCATACTATTAAATCACAATTGCGGTGCATTAGGCAAGAAAGGAATGGTTACAGACAAGTTACAGTTATTTACAAATAAAAAATATGTCAATAAACTTTCATAATTTTTGACATTTGCTGTCACTTTGCCAGGTGATCACAGTCATTGCGATTTCAAGAACCCTGTAATACTTGTCAGTCCCGTTGAACTACAAGCAAATGATTGATAGATGGCGCACGACGTGAATGGGATTTTACATTACCCTGCACGTCAACCATCAGTCATCGGTTGTAGCTCAATACGATTGAAATAAATAGAAAAAGTATATACATATAAACAAGGATAAATATTATAAGGGTTATGTGAAAAGAATAAAGAGATTATTTCTACAAAAAAAAATTCTGTATGAGCAAATATTATTACTTACTTTTGCTACTTATTCATAGATGGCCCAAAAAATGCTACCTGTTAATTTAAAGTAGCATTGGTATGGTAAACCTGATAAAAGCAAGTTATTTCATCCTTATTTCTTGTGCTGCTCTTGGAGGGGCGGCAGATATTGTTGACAATCAGTGAAAATGTTTCTGTTGTGTACGTAATGTATGTGATACTTTGTGAATTGTGTTATTATTCGATTTGAATTTAATTGTTTACAAAAAAATGAAATTGCCAAACAATAACACTTACCACAATTGGATATTGAATAGTTTAGGTAAGTTGTAATAATACTTGTTAATACATACTATTTGAATTCACATGTTTTATGTCACTCGTATTTACCATTACCTTTGTAATGGTGTACTTTGAAAATACTAAAATTAACTCTGCAAATAATATTCCTTTTTTAAATAGATTAGGTAAATCTTTAACACGTGCAGTAAATTTATAATAAATAGTGTACAGGTTTATTTGTTTATTTAAGACAGATACAGAAGCACGAAAAAATGCGTTAAAGATACACACTGAAAAGTGGGCAGTTATTATTATTTATTGTTGTGAACATGATGGTTCCGTTAGAAAGTCTCGTTTCAGTAAATGATGAGTAATTTGTCGTGGGACAGGTTCTAACTTCCTTCTTTTACATTTCAGCCAACGTAATATACTTACATATATAATGCCGGCAAAAATTGTTAAACATGCAAATTATTTTATTGCTGTTTTATTATATGTATCTAGTGTAGCAGTCACATTCTTTAAATTACATGCTAATTTTGTAAATACAATTTGAGTATAAATAACAAGAATGCAAGATGCATGTAAGTAGTTTTATTCCAGTATTATACACCTACCGGTATTGTGCAATTCTCAATCGGGAATCGGAATAAATTACAACCACAGAACAAGCTTAAATATTAGCACATTAGTCATCACATTGCTATGACATCTAACACCGGTTTTGGAGATTGATATGTTTCACTTATAAAAATATATGGAGCTATAAAACTAACATACAACTAATATTTAAATACTTTTTTGGTTTTTATATTGTAATTTTAAAACGAATTAAAAATGAACAATAATTATGTTGCGTAGAGATGTATTTTGGACCGTCTTTTAAAGCATCATTGTTAAAAGAATAAAAGCAATCACCTAATGTCGTATGAAAGTGTATAGCGG
This sequence comes from Protaetia brevitarsis, assembly GCA_004143645.1. Taxonomy (NCBI): domain Eukaryota; kingdom Metazoa; phylum Arthropoda; class Insecta; order Coleoptera; family Scarabaeidae; genus Protaetia; species Protaetia brevitarsis. The sequence continues at coordinate 12,515 of RXPK01004216.1, forward strand.
TTTTATCAAAAGAATCAAAAGCAAAAAAATCTCTAGAATTAATTACTTATATTTTGTACTTTTTTAAAGGAACTTTACATACCTCGCAAATTCAAAAGAAATATTCTCGTGTTTTATCACATTTATTTTACTATTATTTATACTGTTTTTTTTTTTTCATATATGTATAAATTGTATAAATATGCATACCGTGCTGGCAAACCTAGTCTTTCGGTTGGGCTTTACATGCATATATCAATCGTTTTCAAAATCGCTAATTTTATAAAGTCAATTTGTCTGGTGGTTTTATCTTTCTTATGGGTTTTTTTCACACACCTTTGCTTTAGTTGCTTCACAGGTAATTTTATGTCTCGCCACTGTTTCTTATATATCTCGCTGCTATATCTGACGGTGCTCTTTTTATTTCTCTTGTTATATTTTTCTGGAAATTCCTTGCTCTCTCTCCTCTATGCTCCCCTCTTTCCTTTTCTTTGTCTTGCGTCAAATCCCTGTCAGTTTCTTTTAATAATTCATTTACGTGTGCATCTCCATAATAATTGTTCTTTCAATTCATTGCTTCCACGTTTTCTTGTTAATATTTCTGCAATCTCTTGCAAAAACAATATCTCCTTCTTTTATATTATTTGTCTATTTCCTTTATAGTTTTACTTCTGTCATGGCTCTGCTTTTTATTCTTGTGTTATTCCTCAACAACTCTATAGTCTCGTTCTTATTTTCCTTTTAAACATTAAGTTAATGGAGTTTCACCTGCAGTACTATGTATTGTAGTAAAAACTCCTAATAAATATCTGTTAATTGTTGTTGATAGGCTAACATTCTCATTTTTCAACCATGGCACGCTTTCTATGTACCGTTTTGAAAACTCTTTAGACAGCTTTCCGCCGCGCCGTACACCGTTTATTGTACAAAATTCCAAAAATTTACTCGACATGAATCGTATTCCATTATCAGACACAATTATTTCTGGAATTCCATATCTGGTAAACGTTTCTGGTAATTTATTTAATGTGAATTTCGATGCTGTATTTCTCATTTCATGTACTTCTGAATATTTGGTGAAAGCATCTGTTATTACCAAAAATATCTTTCCTTTGAAAAGTCTCGAGAATTCCAAGTGTATTTGGTTTTAATACGTTATCCTACAGAATTGCTTTTGCTTTTTCTGGTTCCTCTCTCACCTTAATGCAAGGTTCACAAGTTTTAATCTTTTCTTTATTGGCGTCCAAAAAGGGGCGCATAGAATAATTACGGCAAGAGAATTAATTTTGGGCATACCAAGATGACTAGAATGCAGTTCTTCTATTAATTGTTTTTTATATATTTCTTTGAAATTATGGCCCAAAACCCCACATTATTAATCTTCTTTCTCTGGTTAACTCGTCTCTTTTGCTAAAATAGGCCTTTGAATTTGGTTCTAACTTGTTTGGCCATCGGAGTTTATAAATAAACTTTGCTTAATTCAATGTCACATCTTGTTTGCTTTTTAATATCCCAATGTAACAGTATTTCTTCTTGGATAAAATCTATGTATTTAACTTATTTATCTTCCTGTTCTTCTTTAGTATCTAATAGTGATAAACGTGACAATTCTTTCGAACCAGTATTTGATTTTCCATTCACATGTTTAAAGATATTGCCCATCCTTGTAATCGTTTGCGTCCCCGAATAGTTTATACTCGGAAACATAAATTTTCTATCCATTAAAGCTGATAAATTTTCTTCGTACCATTGTGGATCATGGAATATGCTCTCTCCGCGTCAGTTAATACTCTTGAGGCAAACACTTTCGACTTTTCGTTCCTATCTAGCGATTCATGTAATAAGATACGTCCTAGTCCTTTGGCGATGTAGTTCATTGTTAACTTTAATGGCAAATCCGGATTATAATAAATCAACACTTCGTCGGAAGCTACTGCCTCTCTTGCTCTTTTAAGCAATTGCTCACATTCCTTGCTTCACATTTTATTTTCTCATTTTTGTAAAACAAGTCACTGTGGACGCAATCAATTGGAAGTAATAAGGACGTGATTAACTGTAAATAGATTGATGTGATATATAGCAGGGGGGCTGTCATTGGAAGATTAGTAATACGGCGTTGAATTTTCATGTACACACACTACGATCAACGATACAGTGATTTTGAGAACGATCAAGATAACACATGGGGAATTGCCAAATTTCAAAGTTGCCAGTGTATTAGCGCGGCCTCTCTCTTAACTATACTTTACTTTGCAACGAAACATTGCCAGCATGGTATCTATATAATAAGTGTATGTACACAATATCTTGCTTTACACCCATTCTTCAACAGCCTAATGGAAAGGAAGAAGTGTTTTTAATTATTTCCTGCCCTAAACTAAATATTGTGTGGAAGTGAAGTTCTTTGTTTTTGATTAGGTTGTAGATATTTTAAAACATTCACTTAAACTTTTTTCCAAGATTTTATATGATAAGATGCTGTTTAAATAAAATATACCATGCCAATTATGTATTCTTTCTTTTAATGGAATAGGTAACCAAAAATAGAAAGCTTATTTGGTAAGAATAATAAGTTCTCCTAGTTTGGAGTTAATAAAATGCCCCATTTTTGTAAGGTAGAGCTTACATATCCAGCAGGTTTAATTATAATAATAATCATAATCCTCACTGTAATTATGTGCATTTTAATCATTGTATTAAATTTCAGGCAGTCCAAATTGGAAATTAATTGCAAACCAATTTAAAATAAGTTAAATTGTAGAGAATAGGTGAATGAATAATGTAATGTATAATATTTCGTCCAGCATTATATCAAAAAAAAAACTTTCTTTTACCAAAGTAAAATACGCAATACAAAAGCAAGTGAATTATTATTTACATGAAATTGCGTATAAAAGTTTTAATTATTGATAAAGATACGCGTAAAGTTATATAAGTTACAAATATTAACAATGAATTTCACAAATATCTTTTTATGTAACCGAGAACAATACCAATAAATGGCAATAAACGAATATAGAAATCAACAACTTAGGTTTACCTTTTTAACCTTGAATTACTCGAGCTAAGAATAATAATCGATTTTAAAGTCACAATTAGCAATATATAATCAGTGGTATAGCACACATCTTCTTTTATCTACACGTATGTGTGCATTTCTTAAAGCAATTTGCGGTTTATGTAAAACTTAAATGGCTTCACTGGTGCATTACAGCAAATTGTTTCGATAAAGTGAAAAACAAACTGAATGAAAGTGGAAAGTTATTTAATTAGCAATTAAATTTTGTGTGTATATGTGTGTGTGAAGCGTTTTATTAATTAGCATTGTAAACGATTTTTTTATATACATATATGTATGTCTGATGTGGTGGTGGAACCTGTATGTCTGATGTCTGTTGAATTAGAATTCACATATGCATGCGCGCATTTTTATATTTTGTTTTTATTTCAGCTAATGAAGATTTTTTTTAAAAGAAAATATTTGAGAGAAGAGAGAATTATTTGTCACCTTCAATTGTTTAATTTTGTATACATATAAATCCATAACTATACAAGTTAAATATTGTAGCCTTGATTAACACGAACTCTTTATCTTCAACAATAGCAGAATTAATTTATGAAACGTGTGCAAAGGTATGCGTAACTATACAAAATTGTGCTACGTAAATTTTTAATAACTGATTAATAGCATATTTTAAAGAAAAATCAAATGGGAAAAGGTACCTACATTGGAAATCCTTGCTATTTCTGTTATAGGTATACATATATCTATTTGTAAAGAAAATCAAGTGCAAGATAGCATTGATGCTGTAATTCCACATTATATACTTATTTTTACTGACCTCATAGGTATTTCTATTTAAAAGATAAAATTAACAGCGAGGTCATTTTATAAATTCTAAATGTAAATATATACAAATACTCATTCAATTCAATGAAAACGTCTTTCTGTTAGTCATACTTTTGTGCTACGGTAATATAGAAATATTGTTCTACTAACTTTTTTAATTTTCATTTATTTCAGTGTTCTACGTATTAGTCCTAACGTCTCACATTTCCGGACAAGTTTTGGGACCGTCAAATCAACCCGAAGCTTATTTAAACGTTAGCACATACATTAGATTGCAGACGACCATATCTTTAAAGAAACACACAGGTCTTAGTTTTAGAACATGTGTGGGTTAGTATTCATGGATATATGTCTTGGCTATTTCGTGAAGGTATTTTAAGAGCCGACAGCCACTTGATAGAGTCTTCATTTTTAGAAAACACATGGTTCTTACAGAGTGGGCCATTTACTTCCCAAAGTGCGCCATTTGTCGATCATGCGGGTAGATATTAGATATACAGAGTATGTGAAATGTAACATAACTTCCATATTTCGTCTAGGATAGATGTTTCCTAAGATACCGATACCAAAAATCGATACAGAACCACGGCAGTTAACAAATCTGCAACTTTGTGATCATTTATACTCGTACCTATGTACTACCACAATATTATCGTCTTTTAAATGAAATAGCCGTACATACATTATAGCAACTAAGTAAGTTGCCGAATATATATTTTTTCTTAGTTTTTATATTTTTTATCGGTTGGTAGGTTAGGTAATTTATAACTTATGTGAACCTATGTAAAAGGGTTTTTTTTGAGAGATCGCATTCCGTGGAAAAACGGAACAAGGGAATTATTGATAGTAGTCGAATTATGAGCAATTGTAAATTGAGTATTCTTTTTTATATTTCTAATTTGTAAGTTATATAAAAATTAAAAAGTGAAGTTCTATCAGCGAAGAGATATGACCGGATACTTGTCACTTTTGATGGGTCCGCTTGCATGACTTTAGCGTTCTGACACTACTGTCAATTTACAGAGAGGGCGCCACTGCAGTCATCATTCTATTTCGTCATAGATCTTGACGATTGTTGTGAAACTAATCGAGAATAATATTAAATATTATCCTTGGAGTAATTCTACCGCGTTTTTAATTCAACTTATTTTTTATTACAATTGAAATTCCACAAAATGTGTATTTGCATACTTACGTTTAGTGTAGCAAATGATATCAGATCATAAATAACCGCCATTTTGAGTCGAAAGTGCACTTTCTTCTCTGACACTCACTTTTCATGATTTGTGAAAATGAATGAAAGAAGACAGCTGAGAGATTTGGTACTAAATTAATGAAGTACCACCACAGAATATCGTAACAACCAGAATGCAAACTCTTTGTCGGCTCTTTTGATCTGAGTGGGCAAAATATCGTGACCTTGATGTCAGTGTCTCGGGTGAGAAGTCAGAGTCGGCTTCAATAAAATTTCCGTGCCTGAAGGACCTAACTGAAGTGAAATTTCGAGAATATGATACATATCTACGATAAAATGAATGAATATCGCTTATTTTTACAATTATTGTACTTTCTTTTCCATTATTTTCATATTTTATCGACTTGCACTTTATAACACTATTTAAATTAACATACCAATATAAACTTGAAGTTAGGGACGTGTGCCTAATGCAAAGAGCGAACATAGCCGGAACCACAAGTTCTCGCCCGATTTAATGGCGGATCAAGCTGCGCGATGAGAATGCGCGAACTCTTCCCGCCAAGCCAAGTTGATGTTCTGGTTGTTAGATATTCTGTGGTACCACTGGAAGCCATTTTTTTTGGAGACAACATTAAAGGTGTCGACAACGAGTGACGCTTTTTGTCTTGTCCTGCCTTTCAGTGAAGTGAAGAAGTTTGTTTTCTTCGTTGTTTGTAATTAAATGCTTTAATACCACGCAGCAAATAACTTCATTGTACAGGGAGTCAACGATCGAACAAAGTTCATTATCTCGTTTGTTTCGGGAATTACGGAAAACCGTTAGATACAAAAGTTTTAGATAATGTTAATGTGCGCGGTTTAAAATTATTTTTAAGTATACAGGTTTATTTAAAATAATAATAATATACAGGCTGTGTCATTTAAACAACATGATATTTTTCAATTTAAAATAGTGTAATTGTATAAACTTATTATGAAGCATTCCACTCAACTTTCTTTATACCCTTTTTGCTGTCCCTATTGAACGTTTTTGCCAAATATGAGTATTCCATCTTCACAAACAATGGCGGAACTGCCAATTTTCTATAAGATTAAAAACAAATATTTTTCTCAAAAAAAAATATTAGAAAATTACTGGGTTTAGGTAAATAACATCATTAACAAGAAAGTTATATAATTTCACGTAAAACCTAAAAATCAATTAAAAAATAGGGTGTTCCATTACAAAAATATGCCGTTTAATTTTTTTTGTGTTGGTCGTTGTAATCAGATCTAATTTTTGGCCTCTTTGCTAATTTAACCAACTTCATGATAATAATAATGAAGTTAGTAATAGCCCGATATTTGACTTTGAGGTTACGAGACAAAAGTTTCAGTGATTACTATCACCTTTTTCAAGGTCTAAAACGTAACATTAATAAATTATAAAACAATCATCGATGATAGCTAATAAATTTCAATTTAAGACAGACACTGGTTTCCACAAAGGGAAACAAGACGGGTATGATCATTTGCGTTTTATTTCCTATTGTGGAAACCATTGTCTAATATTTAAATGTATCGTTTTAATATACTATTTTTCAATTTTAACTATAATCATCAATGATTGTTTTACTATTATTTAACATGTTTTTCTCTTGCTACGTTTTATACCTTGAAAAGGGCAATAACAATCACTGAAACGTTGGTCTTAATAAACTCATGTAATTGAAATCATTTTTTGCTCAAAACTGCTTTACCATTTACCTACGAGACCATCCTACACCTGTACATTTTACGCTTCACAGCATAGAAAATAGTTATTTACATTAGAGTGCGAAAGGTGTCATTTACAGCTCGAGAACTCAGATCAGAATTCGAGCGCTGTAAATGACCTAAGGCGCGACATGTGTATGAAGTTTTTTGACTGAGAGAAATATTTAGAAAATCTTATTTAATTTAATAATTAATACGTCAATGTAGCAATCAGTAGATGTGAATTGCTACCACTGCGTTGTGACAACTCAATCAAGGAACATGTAAACAACAACGGACAGCTAGCAAATTTTAACTGCGCGGGGTCGTCACTTTTTCTGAGTTTGTTCTAGGCAATAGGAAGCCAACCTCGGCTCTTGTCAAAACAGTTCTTGACAATCATTTGACAGTTTTCGAGGTTTTATAACCTATAAAGCACATTCAAGCGAGTAATAACTGTAATAAAGAATAGTTATTTGTATCACTAGGCCAAAAACTACAGTTTTGCGAGTATAAGTACGGTTTACAAGTACGAATACTCGCAATAGAGTTTGTGGCCGTGTGATAGATATACAATGTTTTTTGGGCCGACAAATCTTAATTTTGAATTGAAAATAGAAAAGAAATTTTGACAGTAGGGAGTTGACAGTACAAGTCGCATACATGGTACATACCTTAGTGATTTTAACGTTTGCGAGAATAAATCTTTTTCTTTCTAGTTCAATATCTATTTATCAATAATAAGTGCAATGAAGACACCAGTTCATCTTGGCATGGTTGAACAGTCGCTTAATGAGAATTTATTATACGTCTGTCATAGCTAGTCTGGCCAACCTTTAGTGACATTTGCCTGCCTAGGCAGGCAAACGATAGTTTTCCTGCGGTTTTGAAGTACTGCAAAATGAGTGTTTCTGGACGGAGGCGCAAAAATATATTAACCTGACAACTAGCAAATTTTGAATGTGCGCGCGTAATCGCGACCTTTTTTGAGGTCGTTCTGTAGTCAATAGCAGTCAATAAGCGGAGTGAAGACAGAAGGAACCCGAAGATTTATGAGCAACTGTTTTATGTACGACACTGTTCAAATTTCAAATTAACTTTACTCTAGGACTTATTTTTTAAGTTACAACCAGATGAGCTATTTGGGAAGTCATGTTACTTTTTGCAGATGTTCTCTGTATTAAAAAAAAACAAAGTTAAGCAGATAAATAGTTTGTGTTGAAGCTAGTTATTGCCAGTATTTTTCGAGGATTATAGTTAATTGTCTAAGCGCAATCCAAATTGCTAATTTTATAGATGTCTACCGTGCTCTTCAATTCTGATCGAATAGGTATATTGATATTTATTTATCCATCTTATGTAGATCTTCACAGAAATAAATACCCTTCTTTGTTTATTCATTATAAGCAAAACATACATGCATATAACAACAATTTTGATCTTTTATATTTTAATACACAGGTGGAGAATTATTTTCTCAAACACACAAAGAGAATATAATAGAATTAAAAGTAGAAGAAGACAGCATACGATTTTCGGTGAAAACACTCGGTAAACAGTATGAGGAAAGAATCCTGGGAAACTTTACAGACAATAGGTGGCATAACGTAGATTTACAGTATATGTTAGGAAATTTAACGTTAAACGTAGACGGACAGATTAAATTATTGGCGAACTAACACGTACAGGTCAGAACTACTCACGAGTCCGGGCCTATATAACGAGGGCGCCGTTTTAATTGTCGGTAAACATTACAATGGTTGCATAAAAGAAGGACCTTCGATAGTTTTCAATGAAACCGTCATACAAGCCCATGATGCCAAGTTCGGACATTGTCCACTAGGAGACGATTGTAAGTTTAAATAATTGAGTCAATTGTTGGAAGGTCATTTTTACTTGTTAATCATTCAAAATCCTCGAAAGATACTGTTTTTAGTGCCGTTAAGAAAATCAAAATAAAGATAATTATAGTTTAGTCGTTAATTGCTATAACGATGGGCATGAAAAAGAGGATACCTTATGTTGGATACTATTTGTTTACATTTAACATGCATCCAAAGAAAAAAGAGTACCCAAAAATATTATTAATCTCTAATTACTAATTTCACTTCACGTTTCACAATTACGAGGGGACGATCCATATTTTAATTTCTTTCAACACTAAAAAAATGAAATGTGCAAAAGATTGGGAATGGTTTGAAATAATCAATCTTTCATTTTAAAAGATTGAAACTAACTAAGAAAAGAGTACTGTTAATTCCAATTAGCTGAAAACTGACCTTCCAACAATTACACATTTATATGCAAGCTTGAAAAGTACTAGAGTGAATGATATTACAGGTACAGTACGAGAAACGACCAAACAATGCAAAAATGAGCCGTGCATGAGACATGGAACTTGTATTGATAAAGAAACAACGTATCAATGTGTGTGTCCTCCTAGATATACTGGTAAAAATTGTGAGATGGAAGTCTTACCTAATTATTGTAAAAGCGAGATTCCGCCATGCTTAAACAATGGCGTATGTATGGACGTACGTGATGGTTATACGTGTAATTGCCCGCCGGAATATACAGGTGATGTATTGTTTTAAATTACTTTATAAGTTGCGACGAGATATGTTCCACTTTTAATTTAAATGTATAAAGGGTTGTCTAAAAAGGTAGTTGAAAGGTTATATGTACAGTAGACGACAAATTTTAATTCTGTTTTCGTAATAACAAGTAACAGGGAAAAAATACACACAAATGCATTGCCACAATGCTAAATACTTATTTCGAAGAGGGGAACGCTAAAGTGGCACAATGAACGAATAGGGGAGGGTGAGGCAAGATGGGGCCACGGGGCATGATGGGGACATCGTCTTATCTACAAAACGGTAGTAAGCATCTGTCAAATAATAGCAGTCCTAATATTGACAAGTGCTGTTTTATATTTGTTGTAATGTAGGAAACTTTACTAGTCGTAATAACAAAGTTATTGCTGTTTGTGCGTGAACTTTGCAATTTCCAGAATTTCATTATTATTTTGATGGTGAGTTCAACGGCCAGTATCGGAAGCATAAGTAAATTGTTTACAAGTACACTTTTTTGTGCTTATTAATTGACATGTATTGCATGTATCTTCTATAGTGTGTTATTTGTTTATTTCAAATATTTAATATGTTATTATAACATAACCAGAAAATGTCCCAAAAAGGCAAGATGGGGCTATTGGTATGGGGCAACATGGAGACATCATTATCTCACTCTTCAGTCTGATCCGTTAAGCCTGGATATGCCATTATGCTTTCTCGAAGACATAATGCCTATTTCTCATGTTAGGAATAAAGTACAGGTTCAATCAAAGCGTAACAAGGGAAAGACAACAATCCTTACAAGCACTACGTATAAAAATCTGCTACAAGAAAATAGAAGTTTGCAGAATCCCTAAGGCAACTAGAAGTGCTGAGGGAGAGTTAAAGGAAAAAAAAAAATGACAAAGAAGAAAACAGAAAAGATCAAGAAGCCGAATTTTGTAAGGAAAGCAAAGAGATAGATTTTTAGAAAACGTCAAGGAAATAATCAAGTTCTTCTGTTGAGGAAGATGACACTCAATGTTAGTACTGTAAGGGGAAGTATTGATACAATGCCATGGATGGCGAGGTTGGGTACATGGAGGCTGTGCGAATAACGTGGATGAGTTCGTCTTCTATTGTCTCAATTATGAAGATTAAGTTTAATATTCTTATCGTTATTGTATTTTTTTTATTTTAAGTAGTTCCGCTCTAAAGAGTTTAAGCTTTATTCCTACGTGTTTTTAAGAATATTTTAAGAATCTATTTTTTTTAACTATTTCCTAGATTTATGGTACGACCCATTCTTAACTGGAACCATTTTACACATTCCTTTTTAAAATTTTCTCACAACATCAAGAGTACCCATCGAAAAATTGTAAATTCATCCATCAGCAGATAAATGTTTAAAGATTACAACAAGCGTACTTAGAACCTTGTATATCAATTTGCAATCCTGATGCAGTGTTCTAAAGCTTAATGTTCTTGCCCCAACTTCCCCTATTAATTTGGATTCTTATTTGGTCGGCAACAACCATTGACAGACAGTCTGATTGAGCGTAGTTGACGTAGATAATTTTGGTAATGTAATACATTCTCTTAATGAGGGGAAAAGAAAAACAAATGTGGGCAAAGCAAAAGCGGTTAATTGAGCTGCAGTTAATTTCTTTTTTTTTTAGTTTTATTCAAGAAAAATAAATGTTTATCCCAAACTAAAATAAAAGCTACTAAATCGCAGGTTCCATATTTTACCATTTTTCGTTGATATACTCTCCTACCCTAGCTGAAACTGCGTTTAGCGCCGCCTGTTTCTAGTTTCTGTACTATTTTCTTATTGGCGCGCAATTTAAATGCCATTCTGATACTAATTGGTACTTTATACTTACATTTATGATTTAACATATAAAAGAGTAACACATGATTTTCCCAATCATCATATATTAGTTAACACAAATACAGTATATTAGATGTACAGAAACATAATATACTTTGTTGCAAAATAAAAAGCTAATTACAAATTACAAAAAAAGGGAACAAAACTAACTTAAATATATCATTTTCAGAGACAAATGTAAGAACGGAAACAATAAAAGGTTAGCTTAAATAGTAAATCAAAATTATAGTACGTAAATAAAATGTATGTATAGAATGTTAGAACTATGAACTTGTCAATAACGCATTATCTACAATACCGCTCTAAATTTAATTTAATATCTGTAAAGATACTAGATTTTTCTTCAATTGCTAAAATACTGCTTCTCACAAAAGTCCAGTCAATACTACTCATTGTATGGTAAAAATTAAAGATACCTATTTCTGAGAGGGGCTATAGATGTTAAACAGAAATTTATTATTACATAGGTCTAATTTAAATGACAAACAATAGCCAAATGATCGGACAACTTTGTATCCCATACCCTGATTAATAAATACCTTGAGCAATGTGTATCAGTAATCATATTACCTAGGCAAAACTGGAGTAAGTAAGAGTAATGTAACTGTTTATTTAATGAATATTCTATTTTTCTATGTTGCACCCTCTGTATGCAATTGCAATTTGTATATGTTGTTTAGGTATGTAGCAAAATAGCAGATTCCATCGCTATTATTTAGCAAATCATAACACTATGTTATTATATCATAACGTTCTTGTGAGTATACTTTTACATAGTCTTGTTTTAATTTAACCCTCTGTGGACGATCACGCAAGTAAGATTTTATCAACTCTAGACATGGTTTTCTAATATCGTATCGTTCCGATTTAGATAACAACGGTCCATTAAACCAAATGTCTGACATATCAAACATTAAGAAGCTGACTCTCAGCTTATTAATGATAACTATAGATAATAAGCTAAGAGATTGTAAATATTCTGCAGAGCAGAAAAGAGAGCCGCATTAATTAAGTCTTTTTTAAATAGCCATATATAATGCCTAAATACCGAAAACTGTTGAAACTATTTGCACAAACGTATATATGCCTGGTAAAAGTTATATGAAGGGCTTACGAATACATTTATTTCTTCAGGTACACGTTGTGAAGTTGAAGTGACCACAGAAATCCAGTGTCCTGCAAACCCTTGTTCTAATGGGGGTACATGTCAAGTAAAAGTTGTTAATGGTACCAACACTATTATATGCCTCTGTGCCGATGGTTTCTCAGGAGAGCACTGCGAAACAGATATTGACTATTGCAAACACCATCAGTGTCAAAATAATGGAAACTGTAGAGATGGTAAATATAACTACACTTGCGATTGTACACATACTGGTTACGACGGAGCATTTTGCACTGAAAATATTAACGAATGCCTGACAAGTCCTTGTTTAAACGGAGGATTGTGTTTCGACAATTACGGCAGTTACTGGTGTCAGTGTATGCACGGTTTTGACGGCCCGAATTGTGAACACGTGAGTAAAAATTTTATTGTTGATAAGTTTGTGATTTTTTCCTCATTTTTTTTTCTGAAAGGAAACTAAAGAATGCGAATCTCAACCTTGTTTGAATAATGGAATTTGTGAGGATGTGCCGAATGGATACCAGTGCCGATGCCCTCCAGGCTTTTCTGGTATGCATTGCGAATTGGCATCGCAACATCGTCAAGTGACTTGCGATTCGAACACTCAATGTGAACCTTACGGGAATTGCATAGGCAACAAATGCATTTGCAAACAAGAATATTTTGGTGAGCTAACTCTTCATATCTTTCCTTTCTTCTTAAGTAATTTAGAAGATATGTGATCGATGTATAAAGGAATGTTGGTAGCACAACAGCTGCATGTTTGTTCTAGGTGTTTATCCAAATTGTAAAATTGATTGTGTTAAAAACCCATGTAAAAATGGTGGCAGTTGTATAGATTCTTACAACTGTAGTTGTCCTGCTGGATACTCAGGTACTATTTCTGTAATAACAAGAAATTATTTCTTTATATGTGTATCAAATTAAAATTTCTGTGGGCTTGTAATTAATCTCATTTGATTTCATGCATTTATATTTATACTAACGAACGATTTTGTCTTTTTCTGCTTCATGCTTGCGTCTAACATTGTCCGCGCACCGGGGGATCTGCCTGCAATCAATCATTGTGCATGACTTTTGCATGCAATAATTATTTGTCGTGTATTTGATGTTTGAAATGCATCTTTCCTAACGATTGTAAAGGTTTGCGTTGTGATCAGAGTATGGCGTGTCGCGATTCACCCTGCGTACATGTCGTTGAATGTATAGATTTTGTAAGTACATCTTGCCAGGCGACGGTTTTATTGTTCTATTAACACTACACTTCACATTGGGTCATATTCTAAGTACCGATTAATTCACAGCTTGAAGGTTACTACTGCACATGCGAATCGGGTTGGACTGGAGTCAATTGTGACACTAATATTGATGAATGCCTTAGAAATCCTTGCTTTAACGGAGGTATCTGTTTCGATCAGGTGCCGTTCTTTAAATGTCACTGCTTACCTGGATTTACAGGTAAACACTAGGTTTCTTTGTAGACTTACTTCTTTCATTTCACTACTAACACCTAATTTATTTTTTACTTTAATTTGCTTCCATATCATGGCCAGTAGACATTTGAAAAATCTATTCATTATTCGTATCATTAAGTGGAAAAGTGTAATATAAAATAAATAGCATTTTATCCCATTATTGGAACATAATCATCCATTTTCCAAATACTAATAACACTAATCAAACTCTATAGGCGACCGCTGTGAAGAAAAAGCAGGCGATTGTTCTGTTTTACCTTGTATAAATGGCGGAACTTGCAAACTTAGTCAAAACGGATATGTTTGCGAATGCCCGATGTATTGGATGGGGACGATGTGAAAGGCAATACACCCAGTGCGATACGAATAATCCTTGTGTAAACGGAATATGCAAAATGGACCTCATTACACGAGAACATATTTGCGAATGTCCTCCAGGTAGTTGTAATACCTTCCGTATTATTGCATATATTTAACGCAAACTTTTAGGTTTCGAAGGTCGTTACTGTCAAACTTGTTTAAAGACTGATTGTACTCCTATACAGAGTGATGCTTGCATAAATAATGCATGCCCACCAAATGCAAATTGTATATCGAAGCCTGGTGAAACTAATTATACTTGTGAATGTAAAAGTGGTTCCAAGGTATGTCTTTATATATCTTTAAAATCTAAAATCAGTTGCTTATTACCGAAATTAAGTAGTCGAACCTAAAATTTACTAAAAAATTTAAAATTGCAATGACTATAAATAAATATTCCGGTTTTACCGGAAGTAAAAGTGAGGTTGACATTTTAAATGTCAAGTTTATTTATATTTTTGCTTATTTTATTATTTTTCTATAGTCACCAAAATCTTTAATTTTTATCATTCATTTCTAGGGTGCACAAAAAGCGAAAACTTTTTGCATAATATCGCAAAAACTATTCACGATATTTTTGAATTTCTCAACATAATTTTGTTCCTCACGTAATTGCGCAACTTCTCTCCACTTTAACCACTTTTCTATCTTTCACCGTTTACGAAATTCCCATACATGGGGTCCTTATCTTGGACACCTGTAGATGCAAATATTTTTGAATCATACAGAAATTTATTGTGAAAAATCTTTGTAAAAAATATTTTTGCCTAATACGCAAAACTAAACTGGTTTCAAATTTTATTCCTAAAGTTCTTTATTTTGTCCTCAGAATCATTCAATTCCTTAACACTTTGACTGCCGCCCGAAATTTTCTAAATGTAATTTGAATACAACTGTGTATTCTGAGGTGTACACATGTCAGTCAAAGTGTTAAATAATTTAAAAATTGTTTCCATTAAAACTGAAAATTTAAATGTGAGTTCTAGTTATCACTAGTTAATTCGGATATTATAAGCGGATTGCGAGTTTTGTGTGTAACATACAAAGAGACACTTATTTCTCTCGATCTCGATTAATGTATTGTATTTGAAAGGTCCTGACTGTAAAGACATCGATGAATGTGAATTGCCAAATCAACATCCTTGCAATGATGGCATCTGCAAAAATACCATAGGCGGATTTCAGTGCTATTGTAAACCTGGTTTTACTGGTGAATATTGCGACCTGGATATAGACGAATGCCTTTCGCTGCCATGTAAGAACTCTGGTACATGTATTAATAAAATTAACAACTATGAATGCCAATGCCCTGCTGGGTATGCAGGTACTATTTTGAAAATATTTTTCTTTACTAATATAATTAACATATCGTTTTTTTTGTTTTTCACAGGAAAGAATTGCCACATAGATATTAACGAATGTGATTCTCACCCTTGCAAATTTAATTCCACTTGCATAGACGGTAAAAACGATTTCCAGTGCATCTGCGAAGAGGGACGGACTGGAAAAACATGTGAAATAAATATTAACGATTGCATTGTAAAAACTGAAACCGTCTTATTTTACTTAAATTATTTGAGTTTTATTAATTTTAGCCGCCTCCTTGCTTAAATAATGGTAAGTGCATCGATCAACTTAACAGCTACTGGTGCGATTGCGCAGATACAGGATATGAAGGCGAACGTTGCGAAATCAATATCGATGATTGTGAGAGCAATCCTTGTGTAAACGGAGGATCGTGTAAAGACGACATTAACGATTATATTTGTGTATGTTCCGATGGCTACAGAGGAAAAACTTGTGATATTGATATAGATGAATGCGAACCGCAACCGTGTCAGCATGGGGGTACTTGCTTACAGAGATCGAACCAGACTTTGTACGATTCAAACTTTCAGCAACAATTGAGTATCACTTTGCCTGACATATACTACAGTGATTTTAATTATTCTTCGGCTGCAGGGTAAATACTAATACCGTTGAGTGAAACCATTGTAATTAGACGCAACTAAATTGGAGAAACCATACCATATATGGATCCTTTTCTATTTTCCTTCCTTGATTTTTAAATCATTAAATCCGTAGTACGCATGTGTACGTAAAATAAAACAAACACATCGCGATCAAATGAAAGTGTCTGTAGTTGGTATAAAAAAGGCGCAGTCAGATTCACACCCGCAAGAAGTCATAAGCGGGAAATTTACATCAATTGTTTACAATTTACATCAATTGTTATATTTACATCAATTGTTATATTTAATAGCGTTTTCGATTGACTGCTCTAAAGCACTCTCAAAGTATTCTAGTATTGTTTTAACCGCGACCTGCTGATAACATAGACAGTTTGCTTTAGACGGCATGTCGAATCATTCAAATTTACATTGATTTGAATGTTACACCAGATTCTAAAGAGATATACAGTGAGGTTGTAAATTGTGGCCCCCCGTTCATAACTTTTGAACGGAATGAACGAAAACAGAGAAGAATTAGAGATAATTTGTGAAATTTTGCCTATGGCAATAAATAATTTTGCACATGGCTTCTGATGTAAAATAGAGAGCGTAGCTATCTTTTAAATGGAAAGTAATTTGGAATAGAAGCTCATTTGGAGGATATTTCAATTACTTTTACGGCAATGCAAACAGCTTAACGATTTTCAAATTTTTACCACCTATCACAAGATTAATTATTATTGGGGTACCTACGTTACTTTTTTCGATAATCCTCGTATTCATGTTGTGGTTTATGTTACTTATCAAGCGTAGTATTGCTGCAAAATATGACATATTTTACAATATGAAGCTTTTGCGAAATTTAGCAAACTTGAATACGAGGATCATCGAAAAAAGTAACATAGGTACCCCAATTTTAAAGATAGCTACGTTACATCAGAAGCCATGTACGTATCTCTACAGACAAAAATAACAAATTGTCTCTAATTTTACCTTGGTTTTTTTTTTTCGTTGGTCTATCTCATTTCGTTCAAAAGCTGTGAAGGGGGGTCACAATTTACGACCTCACTGTATAAAGTATCGCAATTGGCCGCCATATTGTGTCCAGCTTGGCGCCAAATTTAAATTTAATGATTGTAGTTTATACCAGAGATAATATGGTTTATACGTCCTGTCATTTTTTCTGTTAAAGGTAACCACGACGCCGCCATGATGTAATCAAAACTTAACTGCGCGTTTTTCTACTGCTTTCCGTTATTTTTTTTTTTCTCCTGGCCCCATAACCAGATGGAAATATGTGGAGTTAAATTATTTATTAACTAATTACCAGACTTTTCATTGTGCCATGGTAAGATTACATTGTTATGTCTGATTATTTGCAAATTGTGGATTTTTGAAGGAGTTAGGAATGTTAAAATTCGGACAAAATCGTAAACATGCCCAAAGAGGTTGAAATTAGGGAAAAAGAACCGATTGCTTTCAAGTAATATATATACTACTCGACAAAATTAATGTGGTCTTTAGCTCAGTGATTATCAAAACTGCTCATCATTAAAACAAGCGCCCCTCCGACTGTTATTGGCGTTTGCAGTTAGGAAGTTTATTGGGGTACCTACCTGTAAAACACTCGACAATTATAAATCTTAGATAGGAAAATACGAAAATTCGCTGTGGACGACGTCATTAATTCTGTCGGACAGTGTATGATCATTAACGTATGACCAGCAATATAATTTTGATTAAATTAAAAAAGTTGCAGCCATTGTAAATCAATATTTGGAGTACCATCGAAGTAGGATACGCGTAATTACTCTAATAAGGTTTATTTATTATTTAAGGCTAATAGGATTTTTACGTCCTAGACATTTTAGCAAAATATTTTATGAATTCAAGATAGCGCCGGTGATAAAAAAAAAGAATTGAAGAGATCGACACGAAAGCATAAGTATGAAATACTTTCAAATTTTCTAGGTTATGTGAAATCTACCGAATAGTTATGTCGGTTCAAAAGTTTGTAGCCGGGTCGATGCCTCTGGCCACATAACTACATATTAATTTTCCTATTTATTTTATTTTATATTTTTCCATAATAACTTTTTAGCCAGTAATTTTAATAGAGGAAACCCAGAGAATTCATATATACCACATGTCAGATTTTAAATTGTTTGTACGTTATTGCGATGTCTCTTACTTGTGTTTTTACAATTATGAACCTAATTATTCACATTTATATTGTCTGTACAAAACAGTATGTTGGCTTATATAACTTCAAAAATTTTGTTTTTACTGAAGAAAACTATTTAAATAATTGAAACGTTTATCAACCGTTTAAATAGTTTTCTTCAGTCTTATCCTACAAAAGAGTTCAGCCCCTAAAAATGGTAATCCAGACCCTTTTTTACAAGATTATCCGTTATGTCGTTTCCTTCTACTCCAGTGTGACCTGGCATCCACAAGAAGATGGAATTCTGAAATCTTTCACAAAGCTTTTTTGACCTGTCATCCCGAGGCATGTCCCAGGTTTGATTACTGTTAAGAGATTGAGGCCTATGCCTAATCGTTCCTTTCTTAATCATTCTGGGTGTGGTTCTTTTTGCCACACCCTCCACCACAGTGTGAAGAGGGGTGTAAGATCGAATTTCTACCTCCATAGTTACTGTGAAAACCCAAGACAGACATAGTATCCGAGTATCTCAAACCTCGTAGAATGCATAGCATCTGGCTGCGGGTTTCCTTTTCGGTTTGACAAGTACGGCTGCGTCTTTTTACAATTTCTTCACTCAACGCTAACATAATAAACAAAATTGGTATAATAAGGCGAAAATCGTTTTAGATTCGATTGCTTATGTGTACCAGGGATAAAAGGTCCAAAGTGCGAAGAAAATATCAACGAATGTGAAAGTAACCCATGCAAATCGGGAACTTGTATCGATAAGATAGGTTCATACATCTGCCAATGTGAAGAAGGTTTTGAAGGGGAACTTTGTGAGCTTGATATCGATGAATGCGAAAGAAAACAACCTTGCGTTCATGGATTTTGCAGAGATTCAAGAAATGATTATTTTTGTGACTGTGACCCTGGATATGGAGGAAAGAATTGCTCGGTAACACTAACTGGGTGTATGGATGAACCTTGCAAGAACAATGGAAGTTGTATACCTTACATAATCAATGAAACCAATCACTTATTTAACTGCAGCTGCCAACATGGTTTCTACGGCCCTACTTGCGAATTGATCACAACAATATCATTATCAGGGAATACCTTGATAACAGTTAATACAACCCGGGAAGAAGGTTACGATATTCAATTAAGATTTAAAACAACGCTCTCCGACGGTGTTTTAGCTGTGGGGACAGGACAAACTTATTACGTGTTAGAATTATCTAAGAGCCGATTAAACCTCCGATCCAGCTTGCTGAACAAATGGGCTGGGGTTTTTATCTCCGGATCTGGCTTAAACAATAGCGACTGGCAGAGAGTGTTTGTCGCTATTAACACCTCGCATATTGTCCTATCCGCAAATGATGAGCAAACGATTTATCCAATTACTAATACAGAACCATCGACTAATAATACTGCAGCCCCAAGCTTTCCGGTCACGTACATTGGTGACCCCAAAGAATATCGCACAATCGCTAGAGAGCCACCCTTAGTGGGTTGTATAGAAGACGTGATTATAAATTCTGCTTGGGTACTACCAACATCGCCAAATCCAACAGTTTCAATACACAACGCAGAAGTTGGCTGCCACAGAAAACCTTTGTGTGATCCAAACCCTTGCGAATCTGGCCGTCATTGTACTGATAAATGGAGGAATTTCAGTTGTACATGTGAAAGGCCTTATCTGGGACACACTTGTCAGTACAGTAAGTAAAACTTTATTTGCATTAATCCTTTAAGGGGATGTGTGACTGGTTGCATAAATTTCCATAGTTCAAAATTCAAGTTTTATGCCACTAATATCGAATATTACTTTTAAAAACAAAAATGTAAATTGTGATTAGCCGTTTCAGTGTCATCGTGTTTCATACCAAGTTATAGAAATATGAGTAAAAGATACAGCCTAAAATAGTCTGGTAGATGACGCCCTCCGTGAGATATTGATAGTCACTAGATATATAAAGCAGATATAAAGTACCGCAATTGGCCGCCATATTGTGTCCAGCTTAGGCGCCAAATTTAAATTTAATCATTGTAGTTTATACGTCTTATCAATTTTTCTATTGAAGGTAACCACGATGCCGCCATAATATAATGAAAACTTAACTACTTTTTTCTCCTGGCCCCATAACCAGATGGAAATATGTGGAGAGTATAATAAAAGATTGGAAACGTAAGACACAAGGACCAAGCTATATACACGCAATAAAAAAATTGCAAACTGTAAAGCGGCCTTAATACTTCATGAAACAGTGACATCTATTGGCGGATAGCACTATTATACAATTTATTTAATTTAAATTCTAGTTCTTATTCTCGCTAGACATCCAGACTCCCCCACCACTTTTGGCTGCAAAAACACTAGCGATATCTGGTTTTGGCCACCAAAATGTTACTTTTAAGCGCTTTTCCTATAAGCTTGGTTTGTCTTCTTGTATATAGTCACTGTACGTGGATGAATAATAGAATTAGAATTTTAAGATGAGAAACTCATTAATATACTGTAGATATTTGCTAAATTGTCGATCTATAACTGCAATATTGATCTGTAAAGAATAACAATAATTGTAGGACGACGACAAGCCACTAAACATGCAATACTTAACTAACGCTAATTAATGTAATTTGGTCAAATTAAAAGTGTGTAACATTTGATCGATATTAGCATACACATGTGTTTCACCTTACCAAGGATTAGCGGTGCCGTTCATAGATAACTAGTACTATAGATAGGTATGTTCCATAAACTGTTTTGAGGCCGTAATGAGATATCTATAGGTGTGTTATCAAAGCTTATTAAAAACCGCGCGCTTATTTAAACGGTATACTAAAGAATGCTGCTAGTGAAAAAATTTAATGATCAGAATGGGAGTCTATGTTGAATGCAGTTTCCCACACTATATGAGAAACTGCATTCAACATAGACTCCCTGGTGATGATATTCGCCATCATCATATGTATCGTGAAAAGTTGTTTTCTGTATACTTTCAAGCCTGCTAACCATGTGCTAACGGCGTTTGCACGCCGTTAAGTCTTGGTTTAATTTTTAAGTGAGCTCACATATGACGTTTCACTATATGCACGAGACATGAACTATCACCTTCAAAGTACCGCTTACCCCTTAAAATTAAACCAGGCGTAACATGGCGATGCAAATGGGGCTAAGACAAATGACATTAGACAATTAGACGCCCACGACAATAGACACACGGCAGCACCATAGCAGCACACGGTAAATATTGGGCAAACGTCGGTAAGATTGGCCTTCTTGCTTATCCACGACGGCACACATCATGTCTCATTTGCCATCTATTGGTGTGTTATCGAAGTAAAAATTCGGTATCAGTTGCTGCCATTAAACATAACCACCCAAGGTGCCATTGGTGGATCTAATGTATTTTACGAAAAAAGTTTAGTGGCTTACCGTCGTCCTAAAATTATTGTTATTTTTAGGATATTGTAGTTATAGATCGACAATTTAAAAATATCGCCACGATATTAATGAGATTTCCATCTTAAAATTCTCATTCAATTATTCATACACATATTAAGTATACGTGTGAATCGATCAACTGATATCCAACAGTCTTAAATACTTTTTTTTTCTATATCACCAGATTATACAGCGGCAACATTTGGCCATGAAAATATTACAAATTCTCTTGTAACAGTACGCGTTGATAAAGACGCTAAAAGAGCTGTAAGATCTTTCGTCGGTATCAGTATGTTTATAAGAACTAGAGAGAAGGCCGGACAAGTATTTTATTTGGGATCTCTCAATGAAGCAATGAAGGAACAAGAAGAAACATACATATCGGCACAACTGGAAAATGGTGAATTGTACGTTAAAATGGAAATACATGGGAACGTTGAAGCGTATTTTGTTGGGGGGATTAAACTTGATAATGGATTCAATCATTTAATTGAGGTAAACGCAATTATAAAAAAAAAATAATAAAGTCAACATTTATTTGCTAAATAAATTGTAGGTTACAAGAAACGTTCATTAGTGCAAGTAAAAATCAATGGCACTGAATATTTCCGAAAGATATATCCTCGACTGGTTATTTGGACGCCGACATATTATATTTAGGTGGAAAACCGTCAATGTTTAGAGCGGTAAGGCAAGCATTTGATTTGCCAAAGCAGGATGCAACTGTTGTTACCGGACCAGCTGCAGTGACGGCTTCTCCTAACAAAGAGGTGGTGCATTTTAAAGGAATCATACAAGATGTTCAGGTAATATTTGTTAAATTTTATTTTAATGCGAAACACAATGCAGTGAAATGTTTATTTTTTTTTTGCAGATTAATGGCGATAACGAAATTATGGTTGTTGAATTCTTCCCTTTAAATGTAAATGACCTTAATATACCAAAATCTTTTGGTGTAGTTACTTTTGACAATGCAACTGTACTACCAGGTGTACTTTCTGACGATATGTGCATATCAAACCCATGTGGAAATGGTACATGTAGAAATACATGGAATGATTATCAGTAAGTGCTTACACAGTCTATGCTGATTTATGTGAAGCATTATTATATTTGTGTCTAAATTATTATTTAATCCAAAAGGTGTATCAGTTGTGTTTATTCTGTTACTCTCTTGCTTTGCATATTTTTCTCTAGTTCTTCCTATTATGTTATTTTCATACTTTCTTCCCATCCTATATTTTTTTCCATTTCTTCTATTTTCATCCCAAGTTTTTCCGTGATTTTCCTCTTTACATTCTTTCCCATTTCCTTGGCTTTGTATATTCTTTTCGTAATTTGTTCTTCTGGCATGCGGCAAATGTATCCATGTCATTTCAATTTTTCTCTCTGCTTGCCTTGGATTGGTTTAATTTTCAATTCTTATCTAATAATTTCATTTTCTATTTTGTTTCTTGTCGTTTTCCATTCGTTTTCTTAAAAACCGCATTCCCTTGCGCTAATTTTTTTTTTACTATTTTAAAATTGTTTAAACCAAGAAGGGTTGCTTCAGATTTATTACGCAATGGCGTACCCACATTTAGCTTACCATATTATTGTATAGGGTAGACAACGGAGATATACAGACTTTCAATTTTACAAAAAAGGGTGATCCCACTGATATAATATATAATATCGGACATGGAGTACTTGTGAGAATATTTTTCGCGATAACAATATCTTGACATTGCCGTCTATATATTTGTATAGGTCCGCTCTTTGTGCTTTGGAAAATAAAAATAAATAAATAATTTTCCAAAAAATGCAATGAAAACACAGTTATATAACTCCCTTTAAGTTCCTGTACACAGAAGAGCAGCGTACGAAAAGCCCCCCATTATGCTTGCATATACAATCGGTTGCCTGAACATGTAAGGCAGAGCACAACAACCAATAGTTTTAAATATAAATTAAAATACTTTGTAGTGGATAAGTCATTTTATAGTGTATCCGAATATTTTATGTAAAATGTTATGAAAGTTTGTCGATATTTAAATCGCTTGCTTAAAGGATTGTGGACCTAACTATCCCGTTTACTGTTTTTATTTTAATATTCTTTTGCTATTATTGTTTTGGTTATTCTTTCTATTTACGTAATTCAGTACTTCATTAACGACCTTAAACTTCTCTTTGTATCATCAGTGTATCTTATTTAGTCTATTTTAATGTCTCCCATCTTGCAATATTCTATCTTCTTTTTGTTTTAGTTTCCTTTGTAGCATCATCCATTAATACCAAAAATGGTAGGAAACCCCATACATGCCTTTGTCTAACTCTTATTTTCGTTTTAAACTCTGGACTTTTAATAACTTGTCCTTATTATGTTTCGGTTAGTCTTCTGCAGACCTCTAGCTTTTTAACTCTGACGAAGGCCTTTTTCAAGTCAAAAAAAAAATGTGTATGCTTCTATTTTTGTTAATTACTTTTTCGTTGAAAAAATTGTTAACCCCTGCCCTATTGAAAAAAAAGTCATGTTCTGTGCTTATTCCCTTTTAAACTCGCTTTGTGCCTCTTCGTCATCTTTTTTTAGTCTTTTCTCCATTACTCTTGCCAGTATCTTACCTAGTATGGTGGTTCAATGTAATTTCTACGTACAGTAATTATTCTTGTGTTGAGGCACACTTTGGACATTTCTTTAGCTTTTACTGCTTCATAATTTTCTGTAATTTTATGAATTCCACTTGTCGTAGATATTTTGTCACCTTTGGTGTAATATCACATCTATGCTTGGTGCTCTTCTTAGTTTTATTTTCACAATTGCTTCCTATATCTCCTCCTTTGTAATCAACTCAATATTTCCTTTGTGCTACTGTTTTATTTCCTTCTCCTTTGTGCACTAATCCCCTGGTTAACTTTCTGAAATGTTGTTTCCATCATTTGGTCTTGTTTGTTATTACTTGTCCGTCTTTATCCTTATGGTATATTCTTTTTTCTTTCGTAATTTCCTCAAAGTCCCATAAAACAAGTTTTGGTTATCTATTATGTTATTAATGATCTTTTTTCCCAAAACTTACCCATAACTTTATCTTCGCATTTTTTGCTATTTTAATTTTCGTACATTTTTCTTTATTGTATTCGAAAATGTCAAATGTCATATTGTGGTGAAAAGAGTAAAAAACTCGTTCTCTAGTTCCAAAATATATTAAAATTCAATAAGTAGTTTCGGCTCACAGTAGCCATCTTTAGATCAACGTCAAGAGATATCGATAACAATTAAACTAATTGACGTTGATCTGGAAAAAAAAATTATATATTTTCGAAGGCAAGAACGAGTTTTTTACCCTTTTCACCCATACAATTTTTCTTTATATTTTGCATAATTTCCCTGTTTCATGCTGGTTAAATATGTATTTTTCGATTTATGCTTTTCCTCTTTTGTTTTATGTATTTTGAATTTCTTTTTCCATCAATCGGTTCTTTTCTTTCAAAATTATTTTAGGTGTATATGCCCCAGAGGTTTCAAAGGAAAAGATTGTACGGAAAGAGAGTTCTGCAAAATCGAACAATGCCCAGCAGGATCCGAATGCATAAATTTAGATAACGGTTTGGAATGCAAGGCAAACGCTACATTTGATGGAAACGGACCCGCAATGCTTTATAAATACTCTACAGCGAATTCGGAACCAATCCAACAGATAGAAATAACATACCGTACTAAAGCACACGGCGCGATATTATACGTACAATACGTTGATAACCATTTCTTGATATACGTTCACGGTAACGCAGTTATTGTAAAATGGAACATCTTGAAAATGACTCATATCTATAAATTCGAAAAAGAAAAATTCACTGGCCAATGGATTACTTTGCTTTTCCTTCTTGATGATGGTAACATCAGGGGAGGGTTTCAAGAGGCTGTACTCGATGACAATCCAAATTTCAGCTCAAACGAATTTCATATCAAAAACTTTACTGAAATGTTCGAAAAGGGATTGGTATATGTTGGTGGCAATAATGAGACTCACATTTACAATCCCGATAATCACTCGAATCATAATAATCATACTGTTACTGATATAATGACTAACTCGCTAGAGTCCAACACACCTATAAATATCCCAGAAATTCAGGAAACGGATAAATTTAAGGTAAATTTAGAGCCGTAGCCGACTCATTGAAATATACATATTGTTGATTTTTTTTAGGGTTGTTTAGGAGAAATTCGAATAAATGGATACTTGCTACCATATTTTTCTAATATTATCCTCCCAAAAGGAATAGTATCACAAACCTATGAACTCATGGAAGATTACAATAACACTGGCTGCAGATTATGTTTTGATGCCGATTGTAACAGAGGAACTTGCGCAGATCCAGAGAACAGTTACAAATGCAAATGTCCTGCCGGTTTTACTGGGGATGATTGCTCCATCGATATTGATGAATGTGATAAAAATCAGTGTCAAAATAATGCAACGTGTATCGATCAGATTGCGAAGTATTCTTGTAGCTGTCAGTTGGGTTACACAGGAGAATTGTAAGACGCGCTCTGATTTCCTATGTTTTTAATAATTAAATATGGGATTATTTTCAGTTGTGAAATAGATATTAATGAATGTGAAAGCGGCCCTTGTCAAAACGGAGGCACTTGTCAGGATCTAACTGGTACCTATAAATGCATCTGTAATGAAAGCTTTACTGGCACGAACTGCGAAAATGCCAGGGTTATAACTTGCTTGGATATTCCTTGTCAAGATAATTCAACTTGTAGGGATGATTGTAAGTAATATTTATTATTATTTATTAGATGGCCAGCTGTTTATTTTTAAGGCCCGAAACAGTTTAGCGTCTCAATTAAGTAGAGAAATATAAAATAGGTTTGCCAGCTAGTTAAATTATTCCATTAAAGTAAACAATAAGAGATTATACAAATACTTAATTTAAAGTAAAAATATACATAACAATACTGGTTCCACCTCTGTTAATTGCCAGCCAATTGTCAATAAATGTGTTGTGGACATTTTTAAACATCTCAGTCAACCGTAATTATATGATAATTACGCCGATAAACCGTACGCGCATCATTACGGCACACCATCAACCGGACATCTTGGAACACGGGCGTCATCATCACGCGTCATGCTTAAGTTTCCTTACGTTTAGTTAGTACCTTTCTAAGGAGTATTTGCGTTGAGATGTTTGCTAGTCGGTCAAATCACAGTAGTATACTGTGACCAAATCACAAATGTGGCTGGTGCGGTGTATTACCTAACCTTACAGTTTGATTATTTTGTTTATTTACTTTCTTGGTTTTTTGCTCTTACGGACTATTTCTAATTGTATATTATTTTATTTCTATTATAAACGAGTAAGCCTTGTGTAAGTTGCATTTATAGATTATAATGAGCGTTGGCACTATCGGCTAGTTATTGACTATCGATAACTATCGATAGTTGACTATCGATAACTATGGCGATAGTTTGACTATCGACTAACTATCGATAGTGGACTATCGATAACTATCGATAGTCGACTATCGATAACTGTTGGAAATATCGCCCACCAGTATTATATTTATATATATATTATAGTTATAACGCAGAGTAGATGCTCAATTCAATGAAACACGACAAGTATAGTGCTATTTATTTCCCTTCTGAGTAGCTTAAAGGTTTATTTAGTTATTGTCTTGTTAGTTAAAACGTTTGTATTATCAATCATCAATTATTCATTGAGTGGAACTAATTCTTTCTTTGTAATATCTGTAGGCAGGTATTGATGAAACCATGAAATACTAGTGTTAGAGTTCTAATTAGTCCTGGACTAAAAAAAATCACAAATAATGAGATAAGAACAAAAGAAAGGTACTTCTGAGGACAATATTAGTTGAGTATTAGAGTGGTGGGCATTATCGATGACGACTATTGACAGTTGTAAGTATTGATAGCTGACTGTTGAAACTATCGATAACTATCGATAGTCGACTATCGATAACTATGGATAGTTGGTCCGACTATCGATAGTACTATCCATAGTTGAAAATACCGATAGTGCCCACCACTAATTAATAATAAAGATACAAAGAAAATCAATAAGAAAAGAATTAAGTATAAACTAATATTATTTAATCATCAGTAAATTGGGTATAGAAACACTTAGTTGATTATTTTACTCCTGAAGTAGAAAACATACTATTACATTGTTACGCAGATTCAATCCACTCTCAAACAACTTTATTAGATTTTATCCTGCGTATTTTTATATAGCGCTAAAAGAATGCTCTTTTTATTATTTTTATTAAACCCCTATGGATAATGGATACTAAGTTGAGAAATGGTTTTCGAAGACTACCTGTGTTATCTTTGTTGATTGAAGAATGCGCAAAAAGTTAATTGTGGATTTAAAAATAGAAATTATCTGTAGCTCTAAATTGCCCACAACTTTAATAAAACAATAACACAGTTTTAATATTTAAAATACATAGATTAAAATCTAGTATGATAGATGCTGTGCTAAAGTTTTTTAATGTCTCATTAACTTATTTATTTGAATACAATACAAGCTGTATCGACGTCACCGACATTGTTTTCTCGAAAACTACTTCTTATATGTCAATTATTTTGGTATAATATTGTGACTCATAAGTGTCTATGGGCTAAAACATCAAACTTCTACCTCTTCTAACAGACATAGAAAATAGCCATTATTGTTACTTTTTCAGGAGCTTTATACCGCGTGTACACCCACCATTTTTTGCATAAATAATAACATATATATGGGTGTAACAAGTTTATACAAATTGAAGTTGCCATACTTCATAATTTTATCAGGAAGCAATTCCGCACCAACTAATAATAAATATACACGAATCCAGTTTAACACTTGCGATTAGAAAACAAAGCATATTTAATGTGCAATGGGTGTTTTTAACCAACAATTCTAAAATACATCTTTGTTATTAAAAAGCAGCAGCATAAAAATTTACTCCAATTTTAACAACTGTGGTTAAAGTTCTTTCCCATTTACCTCGCAAGTAAATCAAAATGTATTCTTTTATAATCTGCGAGTAGGTAAAATACTTACTCGTAAATAATCATTTATGTAGGATACAATAATTGTCTGCGGTACTACTTGTTGATTATCACTTAGTGGCATTGTTTTCCTATAACGTAATTTATATCCTTATACTATCGTATTTATTTCCATTGTCTAAAAGATCAATTCAAATTCATTTATGCCTATTTACTTTGCTCTTCCATGTTTTAGCAGTTAAACAGTTATTGACGGAAATATTTATAGTAGATATATTCCATAAATTTCAAAAATATTCCTCAACACAGTCATAAAATTGGCAAAAAAATAACTGGAAAAAATAAGGTATAGTTATAAAGACAATTAAATTTCCAGAAATGCTTCACAAGCTCTGAACATATTAATAAGGTATACTTACGCTGTTTCTTCATTTAAGTAGAAAATTGAGCAGATATTTTTGAAACAGTTTAAAAACTTTATTAATGTTTTTTTTTTTGTGTGTATACAATGCGAAAGTAAAATCCATCCATTTTCTCTTTAAATGATCTGTATATTAATAGATAAGCCATATAGTTCGACACGTCAAATATAAGGCAGTAAATGTTATCTATGCGTAAATAAAAAAAAGGTAAAACAAAATAGAAGTGTAGTACATAAGTTTATCCAACGTTTTCTACAACACCTATGCGCAATTATACATACGGGTAATATACATCGTCATATAAATACTCGTCGAAAACGTATACGTATTGCTGTGTACTGAATGTACCAAAGAAAATGCAAAATGAATATCAAAAATGAAAAATTAAATTAGCTATCTTATTGGATAAAAAACTTAAAGGGCACAAAATAACAATTAAACTCAGGGATACCCTCGCAAATTAAAACTAATCACGAAAAGAAAAATGTGGGTGAAAGAAATCTGACTTTCTTGAATTACTCCAAAAATTGAAAAGGTTTGATTAAAAATAAAAGAACAGAATTTAGAATGACGTTAAATAACAATCAACAATATTTATTATATAAAAAAAAGAAAAAAAATTGTTTTAGACTCTAAACTACAAAAGGACAATGCTAAATCCTTTATCAAAGCAAAAAGGTACACTAGCGACACTTTCTAATTGTACGACCTACAGGGTAAAATAGAGCCTACATGTTTAGCGTGGATAGCAGACAGATCTATGCATTAACCGGCCGCTTCGAAATGTGTAAACACAGATGTGCTCTGTCTGTTATTTTAAAAAAGCTTAGGCTAGATTTATTAATGTGCGAAGTTGAATGCATCTATTATATATTTGTTATCTTTGCGTAGGAATAAATTTATTTGATGTGAAGTATTTCGAATAGCTGTACTCTTATTAAATGGTTTTAAAAGGTATTTTCATTTTACAGTTAAACTATGACTAGGAACTAGACCAAAGGCATGTTAATTATACATAAATAGCAATATCACTGGGTTTACTACTTTTATTCATTTTACACGTATGCAAATAATAATGAACGTATCAAAATGGATTGCATGAAATATTTAAGGTATCCAGTTATACTGAAATCAGTAAGCACATCTCCGTTATGATTATTTTTTAATCTAATTGATGTCTGAAATTTCATATCAATTTCTAATTCGCTCCGGCTTCCTCCTTGACATTAAATAATGAAAGAATATAGCGAGGATGCATTCAAAACCACGATTTTTATATCAGATATTTAGAACGAATGTTCTAGCTCGTCAGAAATATTTTTATTGGTTATAGTAATAGTGTGTTTTTATTAATATTATAATAACAATATAAAATATTTCGACTATAAATTCCCTAGTTCCAAATATTTTACCTCAAAAGTCTCACAATATTTTTTCAAAAGAAATACAAAATTTGTATTAGTCGTAAATCGAACAGCAGTGATAGGTATAAATATAAAATGCAGGTTTAAATTAATAATTAACGATTACTTTATATACAGTGACCTGCATAAATATTGCATAGGATTTTTTTATTATTAAAACATACTAAAACTTTTTTGGGGGATAGGTGGTGCATGTCTAGAAACCCCAAAATCTATTTTGACACACATCAGGTGACCACTAATATGACGGTAAATATGAAAAATATACTGTGAATCTCTAAAAAGTGAGGTTAGATGACATGATATCGAAAAAACTTATTTGAAAAAGTTGTTTAGAATTCAATTCTGAGGCGGTATGCAATTTTTTGTAAAGATAACTAAACGTCACTAAACGACGAGCCATCACGAAGGAAATTTCGACCTCGCCGCTAAAGATGTTCACTGCAAATGCGAACGAAACGTACGAAAGTAATTCCATAAGACCACGGCTCAACAGCCTGGAAAAACTTTTTACAGTTTTGTAAAGATACTTTAAAAAATTGAAAAATCACAATTTTCCAAATCTTGATTAATTAAATTACATATTGATGAAATTGTTTGAGTATCAACCAGATTTAGAAATATTACTGCTGTTGAGCTGCTAAAAACGAGAAAAATGGAAATATGTAATACAATTAAACAATATTTGGGAAAATTGTGATTTTCATTTCCTTTTCAAATATCTTCACACAAATTTGCACACAGCCTCAGAATTGAATTCCAAGCAACTTTTTCAAATAACTTTTTTGGATATCATGTCATTTAATCTCACTTTTTGGAAATTCATAACATATTTTTTAAATTTACCGCCATACTAGTGGTCACCTGACGTATGTCAAAATAAATTTTGGGCTTCCCAAACATGCACAACCTATGCCAAAAAAAAAAATTATTAATATTTTAATAATAATAAAAAATCCCATATGTTGCAATCAATTAGATGTCGATAACACTAACATATATTCGTAAATCTATAGTGTGTGTCAAGAAAACAACATCTGTTCGTATACAATATATTTTTAAGGTAAGCAACTGAAAAACTTCGAATTGTGCTAAACGATGTAAGTCGGCAAGCATAAGTATGCGCTTTTGATGTATTTATTTGCCTCTATTTTATAATTTCAATGTTTTTCTATGTTTACTTACTGCCTTCTTCTTTACATTTAAAACACAGAGACCGCACATCTGTGTTTATATATTTCGAAGACGGCAATGAATGCATAGATCCGTCTACTATCCATGCTAAACATATCGGCTCTATTTTATCCTGTAGGTCGTACAATTAGAAAGTGTCGCTAGTGTACATTAGTTCAGGAAGATAATCCTTTTTATATCAATTCAATCCACGTGGTTTCAAAATTAAAACAAACGAAATTAAACGTGGACAAATCGGGTAAATTTACATAAATGAAAACTAAAAGCAAGCACAAAGCTTCTATTCACCTAACCCGAGGTGATTAACAAATCAAAACTAATCAGAAAAAAAAACCAAAAATTAGCTCTGTAAACTAAAATATCTATCTTCCTGCACGAAATAATAAATGATCTTATATCTAAATTGTGTACACAAGAATATAATAACAATTATTATTAAACGAGTTCCTCGATGGACGAAATAAAATCAAATTGAACGAAACAAATCTCTAAAACAAATGAAATAACAAAATGGCAGCTATGAATTTAAAAATATATGTACTACTCTCGCTCTGTCTTATCTTGTTAAACAGTTCGCATATAAAATTAAACAACAGCTGCGTGCGGCGCAACGCACAAAGATCATAGAAGAAAACTACAAAGGACATTGAACAACATGAGCAAATAAAAACATAATAAAGAGTGAAATTAATTTAAACAACTGAACATTTAAATAAATAAATTAAACAATTAACTCAATAACTAAATCTTATATAAATTTAACATTAACTTCTGAGGAAATTTTCTCGAAACATTGTTAAAGACAGATCAGATTAAACAAGAAAACATCTGTCCAACTTTTAAAAAAAACACGACAACAAGGTGTCCACAGCAGTATGTATGTTACGTACTTATAACTTGCACGATGCCGTACTTACTCAGGCAGGTCTCTAGATGTCTAGAATGTGCGATGTATTTAATGCAAGTTTCAATTGAATTCGTTTTTGTACAACCATTGTGATTTTGAGCACTATCGGCAATTAATGCTATCATTTGCTAGTTATAAAACACGTCCAGTATATTTTTGACTCAATCGAATTGACCAGGCACCGTTCCGACCGATTAATCGCCTTGACCGGTTAACCGATTATCATAGTAGCGGTTAAAATGTACAGCACTAGTTTATACCTTAATCTTAGAATAAAATAAGCCACTGGCATTTGAGACACATTCCTTGTTTCAATGTATGTCATTTTTAGATAACGCCACAACGGGTAATAACTTCACTTGTGATTGTCGAGAAGGTATGGTAGGTGTTTTCTGCAACATCCCCTATTGCAAGGAAGTGCCCTGCCAAAACGGTGGCACTTGCTTAGATTACTTACGCCCGCCAAAATGCGAATGCGCGCAAGGATTCGAAGGGAATGTGTGCAGTATTGATATTAACGAATGCGATATTTTGAAACCGTGTCAAAATAAAGGATGGTGCGAGGATCGTACCAACGATTACATTTGCCACTGTGAAGGAACAGGTAAATATACGTAAAAAACATATGGCGTTTATCGATAAAGCAAATTATGAAATAATACCATCGCATAATTAACTTTTCTTGGCATATAAAAACCCGTGTAAATATTAAATGTGAGATAAGATAATAGAGTTGTAACAAACACTTCATTAAACTCGACACAAATTTGGTTTCATTAAATGAATCATCTATCTAAAGAATGTAATCCGTGGAATGTTATTACATTGCGAGTTGAATTTTAATTTTAAAATCGTCGCGATCCCGTTTATAGGTTTCGAAGGACAGAATTGTGAAGTGGACATCAATGAATGCGAATTGCAACCGAATAGATGCGGGAAAGGGAGATGTGAAAATATACCGGGCACATACAAGTGTATTTGCGAAAACAAGAAATGCGGTCCATACTGTAACCTGGACGATCCGTGCGCTATGAACCCTTGCTTGCAAGAGGCCGAATGCATTTCGAATTGTACAGACAGTACTCCAGGTTACACTTGCATCTGTCCTGATGGATGGGGCGGAACAAATTGTTCTGAGGTTCAGGTGAGAGATAAAATTAATAATTCTGTGAGAAATTTAAAGACACATCAAAAAAATAATATCAATCTTACATACGACTTATTTTTTGCAGTTGTTATCAGCAGCTGACGAACCAGGTTTCAACATCCTATATATTGTTATACCAGTCGTAATAATAATCGTATTAGGATTGGCTATAGCGTTAGTTGTGTTAGTAAACATAGCTCGAAGTAAAAGGGCTACGAGAGGCACATACAGCCCCAGCGCCCAAGAATTTTGCAATCCCCGAGTGGAACTGGACCACGTACTCAAGCCACCACCCGAAGAAAGACTTATATAATTGTTTTGTTTTTATTTATTGACCTTATTTTTACTTCGTAGCTATGTACCAGTATTGACAGTAAAAGAATCTTATAATGGGACGTCTTATAAACGGAATCCATACGGATAAAACGAATGATATTGTCCGAGAAGTATGGATAGGGTTTTTTTTTATCGTAACACCGTCCATTTTGTGATATATAACGATCTAATTTTATCGACCTAATTATTTTTTATATTAATTTTGACCGCTATGCTGATATTTTCGTCATTGTATTATATTCATTCCGTTTTTTTTTTATGTTTACAAGACCAAAGTTGTATATATATATATTTTCATTAGTAATTATTTTAAGTTTAATATAACTATAATTTAGTGTATGTACTGTTATAGCAATAATGTAAAATATCGTTAACGTAATAATTTAACATGCAAAATGAGTACTTAATATTGTAAAAGTGCCTAAATAATCTTTTCCGTCCATCATTCTGGGAATAATTTTTAGACAATTCTAACGGTCATTGTACTTAATTGGATTTCGAGTACTGTGAACAATATCAAAATAATAAATTCTTACAAAAATCTTTTATTCATTTCATTTCTAGCCTTAATGTAACTATAAATTTCGGATTTACTACAAGTTTATTAAGCTATTAGTAATACATAGCCGTAAAGAAATTTAATTGGCACTAGATATGGATATACAAAATAGAAAGTATGGTAAAACAATTATTAAATATTTGCAAGTGGATCGTATTTAACCTTATATAGCCCAATAACTTTTTCAACTGCCGTGTCCCACATGTCCCTCCAACTGTTGACCAAATCTTTATTTTCATATATTACAGTTTCAACTTTATCTAAGATATTGTCTTTTTCGTTTCCGTACTCCTGAAAATTAAAAACGAAAAACTCTTAGACACAATAGTATAGAGTGCAAATCTTTGTTACTTAATTTTTTAAGGTCACTTCTACTTTAGTAACGATACCCATACCTAATTTTTAGCCAAATGTGTGAAATTTTGCGCGAATAAATAAAGTAAAATGAGCAAAAGTGAATCATCTTTTTAATGTATTATGAGTAATAACAAATCTTAATATTTTGTACACACAGTGAACTTTATTACAACTGAAACGGTTCCTATCCTACCCATGTACTAGGGTTGCCACGTTTTACACTTTCAGCCATTGAAGTTAGGACAACTAGTAAATTACTGCTAACTAAATAATAACAAGAATTCTAAAAAAAAATGTATTCGTAGAAACAAAAATATAAACAAATAGCAAGAAGAACTAAAAAGTAAAACAAAACACTCTCATTAAAATATTACACTATAACTATTCTTTCTTCTCGTCGAAAAATCCTCCTTTGGCTTTTAATGCAACCCGGACCACTCAAGACGCGCTCTGTTAATTTTGTCAGAGTTTCCTGGGAAATAGTGTTCCATTCGGTTTGTAGAAGTCGGTGCAGGTGCTCTTTCGGAGTCGGGCAGAGTTTCCTTACTCGCCTGTCCAGCTCATCCCACAGTAATTTGATGGGATTCAATCCGGACTCTGCGGAGACCAGGGTATTATTTCCATAACTACTAACTAATCTCTGCAGATCGGCAATTAGCCGCAATCTTGACGTTACAGCATTTTCTTCCAATATGCGTCTATAATTTTCTTTGTACATAATTTACGGTCTCCGCACTACTAAAACAATCCCAAACCATAATTAAACCACCACCGTGTTTTACTGTGGGAACGACACAATCGCGCAACATTCGCTCGTCTTTCGTGCGTTTTACAAAATCCTTGCCCTTTCCTCCAAACACTTCGAGCTTGAACTGTCAGTCCAAAAAACGTTTCTAAAATGTTCTGCGGTCCAATTTCTATGGGTTTGACGGTTCCCAGGACGGAGTAACAGTTTTCTTACCGCAATGAGACCCAATAAACCGGCTTTCCTTAAGCGGCGTTTAGTTAAAGATAGTTGTTCGCGTTCCCTAATCATTTTCGTTGCGACGTCAATTATTGATTTCTCTTACTCAACACTTTACGGCGTCGATCTTCCGCGAGGGTTGTTTTCCGTGACGAATCTGGGCGATTCCAATCTTCAAATGTTCCAGTGCCTCGGTAGCGTCGAATAGTGTAATGGACTGTAGATATATTGTCGAGTACCTATTTTTTGCTATTACAGCTCAAGAATATAACAGTTTTGCGGTTTTCGCCGTGGTGTCAAAACTTTGCTCGACGTTTCGCTGTTCATACTGACAGCTTCTTCAGGATACTGAACTGATTCTCCATGGTCCGACATTCTTCTTATATTACGCCCCTGGTGCATCCAACCGTGTAGTTTCCGCTCCATTGACCGTGACGGTTCGTAGTAGGGGCTCTTCCACGTGTTGCTAAGGTGGTACCCTTCTCCTCTGGTTAACGGTTTTATTCTTCTCTATTTCTATGGCTCCCTGATGAGCCTTTCCCGTAGTTCTTGTGGTAGTTATTACTTTTACATTCTTGAATCCATTTTGTGTCGGGTGTCGTGCATGTTTCTGCCACTGCTGATTGCTCGGTCTTCTTAATCTTGCGTCCTCTCGTGTTCTTTTATTCCTCTATGTCGATGGCTCTTCCTGTTTTCCGACCGTAGCACTCTTCGATTGGCATGTATCTTGTAGATACCTTCTGTGCGCCCCTTGGTATCTTATCCTTTTGCGGTCGGTAGATACTGCTGGATCGACGTTGCAGTCCCCGAAGCGTACTTGTACGTTACGTCTTCTTCAAAATTCGCCTACATTTTCGGTGACTCCTGCTATGTAAGGTAAACACGCCATCCTCTCGTGGTTCTGTAGGTGTCTCCAGTGTCGTCTTCTTCTTAGTGGCTCTCCTTATGTCGATGTACAGTGTAACCATTCTTCCTGCTGCTTTCTCAAATGTATCGTTTCACTGGTAAAGATGTTGTTCGTCACTGATGGTTTCGGCTCGCGATAGCCAATGTTTGTATTAATGTCTTCTTTGCATCGGATATGGTGAGATCTTGCATGCAGATATCCTCGGTGTGCGTTTCTTTCTTAAATACTGCGTGCTGTAGCATTCCCTCACTCACCCTCTCACACTCACAGAATGTTCCTCCTCGTGTAATGTGACAATAGCCGATCTCTTTTCTACACTTATGGGCTTTCCTTTCGGCATTTTTTAAATACTATTTTCAAAAACCGTATCGCTACTGCCCACTTGGAAAAATTTAAATTTTCCGCAATTATTCTCAGTAACTTCAACATTGAAACACGAAATTACCAATGGTTTTCCATTAGATTACTAGTTATTTTGATGTCTTGCTGTTGAAGTTACTAACAATAATCATGGGAAATTTAAATTTTGCCAAGTGGATGGTTTACTAATAGAATAATTCACAAGTACGATAACAATTATTCCCTGCTATAGTCGGAGACCTTTAGGACACACCCACGTGGAATTTTACGACCCTGTCGATCAACCCTTCTATTGTAAACATGCTTGTCGGCGTTCCTTTAAATATCGCTTGTAATGGTTATATTAGCTGCTATTAGGTTAATAAAATTTTCTGTTTAATATGCTTATTCTCATGAAGATTTCCGTCTTAAATACTTCGTAGTTATGCTTACTTTATTGTTGAAATTTTTAAAATAATGTTAAAAATATTAAATACTGAAAAAAAAATAGATTTTTTTGCAATTATTCTAGTTGTCCTAACTTCAATAGCCGGTAGTGTATATGTGTTCGACGAGGACAAACTTGGGGGGGGATATTAGGCTAAAATTGTAAATCAGTGGCTAAATGATCAGTCATTCCTAATTCATTCAGTAGTGGAACTTTGGTGAGCGGCAAGCTTGCTATGTACAATCGCCGACATTATTATTTAGCAGTCGAACGAATGGCTCGACGCTTTGAAGGTGCTAAATATTAATGTCGGTGACTGTACCTTTGTTGCAGGCGTTGAGGTCGAGAAGAATGAAGAAATTGTGGTATGTCTGTTGCGTTTTAGGCAGTAGAAATTATGTATGAGACATCGTGGGACATCGATCACTGTCTGTCATATAGAATCTTATGTTTATTTGCCGAAGGTTGCCTTACTTTAAACCTGCCATAGTCAAATACTGCAGTACTTTTATTCACGAGCAATGTTTCTTGTTATGTTCTTAATATAACGACCAACAAAATGACATTTAATTTCTCTGAAAGGATTTATATTGAATTTGGTATAATGAAATATTTTTAATTCGAACCGTTGTTTCCGACTTTAATTTCCAACTTTTTCAACATTCACACACGTTTGTAAAAGATCTATCCGAATAATTATGGCTAAATAGCACCTAGAAGCAGACTTATCAAGTCTCTCTATTATACTAGTTTATATATCTTAATAGTTATTCAGCCGATTCGAAGTACCATTGGGTATCTCTTAGATGTAGATCAAGGTAAAGTCTCATTTACGCCACCCGTCATCTAAAAGACATCCAAAAGTACTTTAATCGGTTGAATAACTATTAAGATATATAAACAAGGGTATTATCAAGTCGGAAGAAGTTAGTAGAGGAATGTTACTTCCTCACTCTCCACTTGAAATAATTAGGAAAATGTGAGCCAAGCAGACCTTTATGTATTTTTCTAGAAATCTGTTCTATTAAGAAAAACAGGGCTATCGCTATCTATTAAACAACGACTCATAGTATATTATATTAGACTAGAAGTCGGGCGGGTCGGGCGTTCTCCTAGAGCGCGTCTCTTGAAGAATATGGATTACTAAGCCAGGGGTTACACATTACAAACTTTTAAATTTTATCTTTTTATTTTACTTCTTTTAAATAATTCCTTTTTTATTTTTTTAACAGTTTTTCTCTTTTTTTTCAAAAGAATTAATCTTTTTTTTACATTTTTTAAATATTTGAAAAGCTCTTATTCGTAAAATGCCAAAAAAAAATCAATTTGGAATATTCGAACTTATTTGTTTTATTGGTCTCAATCGAACAAATCGCAAAACAGTTCTAAATTCAAAATTCACGTAAATGTCAACAGATGTACTGATTTAACACTAATATATGTATAAAGTTGTGGATACAAGGAACTTATTCCATCATATCAATCAATACCCTCACCTCTACTCCTAGCGCAACCCCGTTTTTTTTTTTTATTGCAAACCTGGGTTTTTCAGGAAAATATAAGTAACGTGCATGCAAAAAAATAATAATTGTGTAAGCTATAATCACTTTGACTTTTTATTGGATTGCATTAGCCTTGTTCCATTAAGGTTGCACCACATACGAGTGACTGTCAGGTGAGCGGCAGAGTATTGCGTGAATGCATCGTAGCATGCTTTATGATTTCAAGAAAAAATCTCGTAACGCGCCTAAAATTCATCTGACATCTAGCGGGTATAGTTATTTATCAGAATTTGAAAACAAAATTTTTGATAAAGTTAATTTATACCTGCTCATAAATTGTAAATCATAAAATTGGGACATCTAGCTGATAGCGAGCTTGTTGGAATTCATGCTCATTTCAATTCAGCACATAAATAATCTATGCATTTATTTACTTTTACTTAATGTTTCTTAATATGTTTATTTGGGTATGCTGGTTTTTTGGTTTCAAATTATACAAATATTTCTTTAAAATCCATGCAAAACCAAAAAGCCGGCACACCCAAATAAGAACATTAATGAAAAAAAATAAAACCGGTTAAGTAATTTCAAGAAATTTATCTATAACTTACGCAATTATTAGGTATTTTACGTTTAGCAAAACTCCACAGAAAAATACCATCAAGGCGAAACTAATGCTCCATTGTAAGAATCGCCATACCAGCAATAGCAACGAAAGAGTCTGGCACTAGAGACGAACTCGAATTTCTGTTTGCCAGCGTTACCAACGGTCTTCTGAGTGCAAAAATCTATCTTTATTGCTATCGAATGTTAGGCTCGACGCTGGCAATCCATGAATTGCCTAAGCTAGATCGGGGACTGCATGTACTTGTTTTTGTTGCATTGTTCGTTTGTATAATAGGTGATCGGAGATAAAGCCGGACATGAGATGTAAAAGAGTTTTTGCACTGGGAGGAATACTGATAACATTTGGAGGCAGAAAGTTCGTTTCTAGTGCTTATGCTATTCTCCTTTAATTGCTATTGTTGATAAAGTGGTCTCTGCAATAGACCATTAGCATTGGATGTCTAAAAGTCCGTTTTCTAAATGGAATATCTTTTTAGGAAAAAAATTAAAGAAATGCTTGGGACACATTTTTCTAATTATTTTAAAAGTTGTAAATGATTATTCATACGTGAAATACTGTCATGCGGAACAATATCTGTTAAAAAAAAGACTTTCAATAGGCCACAGATAAGTAATACTACCTTTATTTTTTCAATAACGTCTAAAGTTTCTGCATTTACAGAGAGACCTCCACTTTCATCTTCTGTTAAGGTACTTCGTGAAACTGGACCATCACTCACATATAGTAGGTACTCCGATGGTATGATTATATTGTCTTTGTAATATTCCAGCTTCTTGTATGCATCTAAAAATATTGATGTTACTATTTGAAAATTTGTTGCTGGGTTATTAATTGTTATAAGACTTGCGACAATAGCCAGACGCAGGTAGTTAACATTGTAGAGCTATAGAATGGAGCAACGGGAATAGTTATTTGCACTATACAGGATGAGTTTTTTATCTTGAGACAACGGAATATTTCTAAAGACTGCTCAAACAAAAACCATACTTGATGGTGTAGAATTCGAATCTGCAATACAAAATGGGGGTTCCCATTTAAGATTTCAAAGTTGTCCCCTCTCCCACTCTGAGGGGTGAGGTGGGAGACCGAGTTGGGCACCATTCAGTGAACACCTTACATTATAACAAATCTTAGTAAGACCTTTTTTTGATTTGATGCAGTGTTTTAGAGATATTCCGTCGTCTCAAGATAAAAAGCTCACCCTGTATAAACAGTTTATTGAATTTCAATGGTTCTTATTCTCGCTCGACCAAGTTTCCCCACCACTTTTGGGATGTAGGCATATTTGTGGCATCTGGGTTCGACATCCAAAATATTACTTTTAACATATGACACTTCCCGTAAACTTGGTCAGTCTACTTATATCTATATTTACCGGCCTCGTCGCTCACGCGAATAAGCAGATAATGCCGCATTAATTAACACATTCGCGCATTATGTAATAGATTAGGAAATAATAAAATAAACTTACTTGCTAAAACTCTGTCATTCGCATTGAATTTGTAGGGTAATCCAACAAATCTCCGTAGCTGCAATAATGTGTCTGCGAAATCGCTTATCATATCTTTCCCATTTGTTTTCTCTTCGTATATTTCTTCAAGAGCCTTTAGATTATCATTGATTTTGAATAATCCCTTTGTATAATCTATTTCCTTTTCCTCTAGACTTTCCTGGATAAATATATATTTTTAAATTAATATATTAGCGGGGCAACTTTGTCAAAAATATACCCTATAGCCGATGAAAGGTTCAATATATTCTTCGCATTTCTCACTAAGAAATTGTTGAACTTGTACGTTTAAGTTTTCCAGCAATTCCTTATTACCAGGATAACCATGCAGAGGCATTAATTTACCATAAAGAGTAAAAAACTGTTGTTTAGCGTTGAATTTTATGGATTCTACATCATCAACAATTACATGAAATGCTTCTTGAAGTTCTTTGAAATGTTGGTCGATATATACTTGTAAGAAATTAGTACGTATTTTTTTCAATCTGGGCACCATCTCTTGCAGCACGTTGATGATATCTGAAATTATTTGGCCACTCAAATAAAATACCTACCTAAAAGTGCACTTACTATAGCTTTCCTCCAACCAAATTAATTCGCACTGTAGATAATAATAAATGTATTTCGGTAAGATTTCAGATATGAATTCTTGATAACTTGGATGTATTTTATCCTCATTGATAAACGTTGCCGTGTCATGGTCGCTATAGAATTTCTGTAAATTGTCGTTGTCATTAGTGTCAAAAAAAGATTTTCTGTTTGAATAGATCAAAATTTCAGTCAACGAAATGGATACCAAAGCCGATAGGAAAATCGACATGCGTAGAGCTCAATTTTGGAGCGAATCAGTTCAGAGGGAAGAAATGCTTCGATTAAAATGGTTCGCCGCACATGAAAAGCTTTTCGTGGAACATTTAAACGAACCGATCAAGAACAAAGTTCCCGAAAGTATCAAAGAGGAACTTCATAAAACGAGACAAGATTATCATTTGAACAGGGATTACTTTCCGACAATAAGAAAAGATGAACCAGAACCGCCACTCGTAGATCCTTTGGCGGTTAGTGAAATTATGAGACCTGTTGATCCTGAAATTAAAAAAATCATATATTCTGGTATGTAAACTTTACATTCTCAAATAATATGAACACGAATGAATATGACAATACGCAGAAATACTGGAGGATCTGGAGACAACTTTAAATATCTTTTCGCATTGTAGATGGTCATGAAAACAGGAAAACTTATTTACACGAAAGAATAAAGATTATTCCAGAAAAGAGGTATTACTTCCCTGAAACTACGAATTTCCGATACGGTTGGAACATGTGGGAGTACGCGAAATCTAAACCTAACCTTGGATTCGGAAGATGCCAAATTATCCAGCAGTCATTCTACAGAAGAAGGGGAACAGAAAAGGACCCGGAATGGTACAAAGAACCGGAAAAATTAAGTCCAACAGTTTGTGGATGTCTTTAATATTTACCTTAGCGTTTTCTTGGATATTCGTATATGATGTGTACAGTAGATAGTGGGTTTTACCAGCGAAACCGTCCTCTTTAACAGGCAAGTGGTCGAACAGGTAGCTGGAATAGTCGCTATAATTGGCTGAAGATTTAATCTTTGCTTGAAGTTTTTCAATAGCCGCTGGCAAAGAAGCGGTAGTTGTTGTGGTTGAGTTTCCACGATATAAGCTAATATGCGACATGCTCTTATGTACTGCAAGTAATAGAGTTGTTATTTTTTGCCAATCTATACACAGACAGTATATTTACAAAAAGGGCCTTCTATTGCCGGTCGTTGTAATAATTCCTTAACTTCTTCAATTACGCCAGTACATTTTTTAGCGAGCTGAATAAAATTGTCCAAGCTATTCGTTGCGCCCATTATTTTTTCGCCAGTACTTGAAAGTTTATTCAACGTTGAAACCAGTTGTTTGCATTTAAATTTTAACGAATATACTTCCCTTGCTAGTTCGACTTTGATATCTTTAAGTGCGTAATTGTAATTGTCGCAATGTTTTAATTCGTCTTCTAATTTGGATAGACTATAAGGCATATAGATAATTATGGCTGAGTAAATAATCTAGACGTTATCTTATAGTATAAAGTATAGGTAGGAAAAAGTCGGGTAAGATAACGACCTTGGGCTATTATTAAGCTTTGAACATTATTTTCAGATGTCCGAGATTCTCTTAGAAGAGCAATGTTTGGATAATAAGTTTTTCACATAAAGGTTAGTTATTTCGACTTCTTCGTGTTCGTCAGTCGAAACTGCTAAAGGCAAGGTAACACATACCACAGAAAGAGCCTATCACTGTCGTCAGAAGGAGAGGAAAATTTCTCGACAGTCACGTAAAAGTGCAATGGAGAAAAAGGAGAAAAACTTCAGAAGTCCAAAAGCTATTTCGGGCGTTAATTTTTATTGCTTTTTGTTTGAATTGTTAACTAATTAGGAACCGATTTATTTGTTCTACACAAGAAATTAAAGTTCAATTCAATTTTTTTTCTTTTTATAAGATTATGCTCTACGTTTATATAGTATGGTGAAAATGAAAGGAATAAATTCATTATTTCGGAAACTAGTTGACGTTCCGTCGAGTGGTTAAGGTTATATAGTAAACGTATTGAGAAAGTTTTCGTATTTATCAACATGAAGCCGACTGAAACAATTGAAATTGTAATAATAATTAGTTGTAGAGATAAAACAATGACGCAGAAAGATGTATACACTGACAGAAATATCTTTTTCATTTAAAAGGAATTGCATTAAACCAAAAGTTTTGCATTTTCCATATGGCCAACATGATTTAGTGTTTCCTTGAAAAGGAATATAATTTTAAATTCACGCATTTCTTCGGAAATATTAGGGCTGTTTGAACATGCAGTTCGCGATCACGTGAACCAATCAGAGAACAGATTGGAGTTCTCGCGAGCTGAAATGCGTTGTCTGATTGGTTCACATGATCGTGAATCGTTCGCGCGGAACTGCATGTTCGAACAAACCTAATATACTTTTCGTTGAAACACGGTTTAAGTCCTCTTTATTTGAACTTGAAAACTATGCAGATTGGCAGAAAACCGTAAGCATTTTGATTCAAGAGGTTTTTCCTTTTTTTATAACATTTTTTCCTTTTTAGATCTCCTG
The DNA here is from genome assembly GCA_004143645.1 of Protaetia brevitarsis. Taxonomy (NCBI): domain Eukaryota; kingdom Metazoa; phylum Arthropoda; class Insecta; order Coleoptera; family Scarabaeidae; genus Protaetia; species Protaetia brevitarsis. The sequence continues at coordinate 57,037 of RXPK01004216.1, forward strand.
CACTAAGAAGATATTCGTCTTTAGAGTGTTGTAAATCCTAGCAATGTTGGAGGAGTTGGTCGCAGTGACCATCCTAAAAGCACTCTAGTGTGCTGTTGCTGTTAAAGAAATCGTCCTTTCAATAGCGATGACTCCTATCAGGTGTTGATCTGGTAAATATACCAGATTAGTATGTTCCGATCGTAGTTTTCAGCCTATTTGTGCGAAATATTATCTGTTACTTGAACGAAATAGGAGATGCGCCATCTATGCGACAATTTCTCTACTACATATAAGTATATCTGTTCATCTGCTGTACTATATGGGGAGGAAACTGCTATACGAAAATAAAATCGATATTTATTTTTACTTCCATGTAAATATTAGCTTCAAATAAATCTATTAACTAAATTATTTGTTTGATTGAATACAGAAATATTTTTAATATTGCTAAATCAAGTAAGAATTTAGTAACTGTAACCAAATGCATGAAAAATGGTTAAAATCAACAAGATCGTTTTTCCCGTGTACAGTTTTAAAGCCTTCAAACACTGGCTTATAAGTAAATCAGCATTAACTGAAACGATTCCAATTATCTCTGAAATTTCTTTAATCTCGCGCGAAAGATATTCACTTTTGTTCATTATTGTTTGTGTATCTGAGACTTATGCACGTGGGAACATGAATAAAACTAAAATACTTAAGCGTACTGCTGTGAACTGATTGTCCAAGCATACAAGTTTAAAGAAATTAAAAATGACAAAATTAATTTAGCTAGCTCAGCAAAAATGAATTTAAAAGGGCGCCAGAGTTTCTTATATCTCAGAGTAACTTTTTTAAAAAGTAATAGTGGGCGTTTGCAAAATTGACTTTCTTTAAAATCCCCAAAAATTGAAATGGCTGATTCAAAAATAAAAGAAACTATGATTTTAAAATGATATTTACAATCATTGGATTTATTGTATAAAAAGAAAAAAAAGAAAAAAAACATTGATACAATACAGGAAAAATTAAAACCATGAATATAAGATTCTGGCAAAAAACAAACCTGCATATGACTCTACAATTAAAAAGGACAATACAAATCCTTTATCAAACAAAATGGTGGATTCGTTCTAGAAGGAATTTCTTATACCACAAAAAATCCACGTGGTCTCAAAAACTCAAAGCAAACTACAAATTAATTCAAATAACGTAGAGAAACAACCAAAATTAAAAATGAAATTTAAATCAAGCTCACAGCTTCACTTCACCTACCCCGAGGTGATTAAAATAAAATTAATATGAAAACTACAAAAACGGAAAATTTAAACTCTAAACGCGATCGCTTCTAAAACGAAAATTATTAAAGAGCCTTACATGTAATTGTGCACAACGATATAACACTAATTAATAAACGAATTACTAGATGGACGATTTTAAAATTTCAAAGCAACGAACTACATCTTAAACTTAAAACGAATTACCAGAAACGGTAACCAAGAAACAAAACAAAACAGACCACGCGCTCGTCCGTCTGGTAACTACTGGGCCTCTAAGGTAACACTCGCATATATGTGAAATTTACATCTGCGTGCGATGAACGCAACGCATCGCAAAGAAAAAACTAGCATATAAACTAAATACAATACTGGTACACGCAAAATGTACAAATAAATGAAATTAACTATACACAACTGAACAAATAAAATGATACAAACAATTAAATCAATTAATAAAATCTTTTCAAAATAAACAAATATTAGAATTGTGGAAACTCTATCATTGTTTTTGACAATGCTGATTTGGAATAAATAAAAATACACATTTAAATTTCCAAAACCCGGGTTGCCAGTCTATAGCAGTACGTAAAAAAGCATTCAGTTTGAATACAGATACTTGCATTTTCCGTTAAAAGGCAAAAGTTTTAAATCAATGTATACATGCGCGTCCACGCAAATAAAATACTGTTTATAATTCAATAATATGATAACGTACTTAAAAGAAACTAAAATATGTTGTTAAATGTACATAATAATAACAATATAATATGTAATGTGTATTGTTTTACTTAAACAGAAGTTACACAAACATTATAAATGAATATTGTAACGAGCGCCAACTTTTGAAACTGGCGATTCCGATAGGCGTCCCTAGATGGCGCTAGCATAGCGGAAGAAAGAACTACCTACGAGCAATGACAGACGGCAGTACCCGGTCGAAGATTCGAGAATATTCTGGAAGGAATCTGGAAGGACGTTCTAGAAGGGTCTTGAACAATCTGGAAGTTCGCGCCAGCTATAAATAACGCATCAGGTTGGCCAGGAGGCAGTCAGTCGACACGAGTTGGATAGTGCGGGTCGCGAGATAAATATCGGTGCAAATAAATCGTTTACATAAATAAAGACATTAGTGATTAAGTAATTTAATTAATAAGCATTTTTAATAGATTTTAAATACCGTAATTGTGTTAATAGAATAAGTGAATTTAAATATATCGCCTGTGTGTTTTTCTAAAACCCCGACAACGTTTTAAAAACTAGAAAAACGTAACAATATTGATCAAAGCTAAAGCGCATTAATCGAATGAAATCAATCACAAATCGATTTGACTACTAGTTAAAAAAATATTAAGATTTCTTGGCATTTTTGTCTTTTGGCCCTAGCATGCGGCATATGGAGATCTCATGTCGAAAGGAAAGAGGAACTTATTTAGCCAAAGTATAGCAAAAATGTGTAATTTTTTTAAAGTAGTAATAAAAAACGAAAATACGGAAATAATTCTCTTGTTTTATTTGAACAATATATTTCCGCGTGATGAATGAACGTAATGATGATCGGGTTTCCGAAATGTCTAACTCGAAGGAATCACTATTGAAACATGACATCTATTGACCAACTTACCTCAATTGGATACTATATCTGAAAAACTGTAAACCGCACTCTTTTTGTGTGTGAATAGATTGTGAAATCATTTATGAGAGTGAATCACTTGAAAATCATTTAACTAGATGGTTGGTTCTAGGCAATGGTACTTCAAAAATTCTGAATCTGTGGACAGTAGGGTTGCTATCTTTTCTATGTATGTTTAGCGAAGACACCTTACGCCTTACGCAGGTCACTACCTTCATAAAGTACAACTTTTGTATTAGTTTTCAATTTGATACTTCGACGGCATCTTTTATTAACAATATGAAAATTTTTATTTTCCAGCGTTGTCGTAGAAATCAGTAAAAGTAAATATAAGGAAATCTTATACAGGGTGATTGAAAAGCACCGGACCACCTTCTAGAAGGCGCTAAAGAATCATTACTTGATGACAAAAACACAATCGGAATTTCTTTAGAACTTTTAATTTTTTAAAAAATGGTATTTAAAAATGAAACAATCCGTCAACATTGTGTAATTCGCGCTAAGGTAAAACTATACGTTAATGAACAATAATGCTGTAACCATTAGAAACTCAAAAATTTGAAATTTTAAATCATAAAACTGATACTGACGTTGTCAATTTACAATAAATGTTCGAAATTTTGTTCATCCATTCTTAAGCAGTTTTCTACTCTTCTACGAACACTTAAATAAACATTTTATAACATTTCGGGAGTTACCGTTGTTTCGACGGCAACAATAATTCGCTGTCTTACTCTCCAAATTCTCGGGCCTAGTACGGTAGACGATATTTTTTAAGTTGCCCCATAAGAAGAAATCTAGAGGAGTAAGATATGGCGATCGTGGAGGCCAATCCATCTTTGGGGAAAATTGTGATTCAACCACGTTCTCACTTGCACAGCGTAATGAAGGCGCTCCGTCTAACTGCGGCCATAAATTTAGTAGCCGTACTAATGGCAGATTATCTAGCAGATTTTGCAATTCGTCTCGTAGAAAATTAAGAAAATTATCGCCATTGATACGATGTGGTAAGAATATACGACCTAATAAATGTCCAGAGATTATGGCGGCCCAAACATTAACAGAAAAACGATCCTGAAATCCTCGTCGACGCACCACGTTTGGATTTCCTACACCCCAGTAATGGTTATGGTGCATATTGAAGATCCCGTCGCGAGTAAACATCGTTTCATCAGTGCACAATACCTGATTACCCAAATTATCATTTTTTCTCCATCCTTTCCAACATTCATCGACAACAATTAACTCTAAGCGGAAAATAGTCTTATCACAGGACTCACAACTTTCATATAATGCAAAGCATGATACTGCTCTACTCTTAGAACACGTTAAACGGTACTGTTAAATTTAAGTTACGTCCAATTCTTCGAATGCTGACACTGGGATCATCCGCAACAGCCTCAACAATGGCCTTTTCTGATTGTGGAGTTCTGTTACACGTGATCTTCCAGGAACATCAACAATAACATCATTCTCCTGTCTGTCGCATGCAGGGTTTGATTACAGCAACGGAAATTAGATTAGAACTGGGCGATTTAGAAACGCGAGTAGATATAGAGAGGCGATTTCATCCCGCGGAATTAAAAAGTATTAGTTATAGTAAATTTATAGGCACTTTTTCGAAAGGGTTAGAATTTTTACGGATGGGTCGAAGGGTGAGGGTGGTACAGGGCGGGCTTTCGTTGTTTATAATAGGGGTATTGAAATACATAATCAAAAGTTTAAATCAAAGGATCATTGCAATATTTTTCAGGCAGAATTAGTTACAATAAATCAGGCAGTAGTTTATAGTAGGCGCGAATGGGAATTTAAAATTTCCGACTTATTTGTTGTTAGATACTTTGGATATGTTGCGCAAGGTGGATATAAAACTTTTTTGGACTAGGGCTTATGTAGATACAATCGATAATGAGAGGGCGGATCAATTAGTGAAAAAGGCGGTGTCTAGGGGAGATAGCTCAATTATTAGATTTGGGATAGTTTTGGCTAGTGTAGTTAAGAAAGCATTTAAGGATAATGCCTTAAATGGGAGGCGGACTAGGAAATTTATCGGTAGCGTTATACGTTTTAGGGAAATGAGGGTTAATTTATCGTATCAGGTGGTAGAATTAATAACAGGTCACGGTAATTTTAAATCATATTTATGTAGAACTGGGAGGGTTAATGATTCACATTGTGAATGTGGTGGGGTAGATACAGCGGGGCATGCCTTATTTGAATGTCCACTCACTGATCAGTGGCGATCGCGTACGGAAGTTAGGGCATTAGCTAGGGGGTTAAATTGGCCGCGACGCGAAACATCTATTAAAGATGGTGTATTTTTTTTTAGTAATGTTGCTAAAGAACTAGATAGGTTACGGCATGATATTTAGATAGTAGGATAGCACGTGTTTGTGAATGAATATTTTATGCTCTTTAGTGTTAAACTACAAATATTTAAAATATAGATCTTTAATTTAATTATTTTTGGTTAGAATAATTAGCATTAAATTATTATTAAGTATTAGAATAGGTACTGCTCTTGTTTTGTTTGTTTTTAAGTCATTACTTCTTTCCTGTTTCAACTTTCAGTGTGTGATAAAGGTAGCAGCTATGCCAGGACGGCAAGGCTGTCGGAATTTAACGAAACGCGGAGACTCTTCTTCAGCACTCAAAAGGAAAAAGTTTTTGCCATGGTTTTCCCTTACTCTGTGGCCATTGATTTTATATAACTATATTATACATAACCAATGTCCTTGGCGAATGCTGGGAGATAACGAAAATTGTTCCATGGGCGCATTGAATAATAACTCATAGCTAACCGATTTACAGCAGATTCGCGATTATGTGAACTAACCACATTTCACATTAATATGTGAAATCAGTGTTGGGTAAGTTAGGGGATTTCGGCTAGCGATAAATCATTAGTTAACACTGCTCTCCACTCATGTCGCGAATAAACACGAGTGCATCTAGTCGCTGTAAAAATTTATTCACTTCTTCTATCTTGCCCAACACTGTATTAGATTATTTCACAAAAGTAGTATTCATATGGTCGCGAGACTACTGTATTATATTTTTGTTAAGAATCATAGGGAAATTATTTAGTTAAAGTAGAAACATTTCAATTGTTATGGAACCCATAATAGTACTTAGAATAGTTAGCCTCGTGTAGTATCTTTTTAGGTGGAGCATGGAGTTGGGTCGATTTGTAATAATTTAGTTTTCATAAATAAAGTGTTGTTGGATCCATAATTTTATCATATACGTTTGTTTAACTATTTAGAACTTACCTTACATATCGTGTCCAAGATAAAAAGTCATATTAAATGTAGTTTTTTTTAAAGTTTTTTAAACTCTGATATCATTCATAATTTTGAAGAGATTATTGAAAAGAATTATTTTTTTTATTTTTTCCTTTTGTACTAGCTCATATGTTTACCAAACATTAAGAAAGATATCTGAGCTTTCAAACATTGATCTAATTTACATTCTAATATTTGTGGTTTCTAGATTAATAATAAGTAATTTTAGTTAGAACATAATATGTACTTACAACTCCGTCAGTTTGAATTTGGTATCTCCAAGAAATTGTAAACATTCTGCACATTTCTTTTCGTTTGTTCGGGATAAAGTGACAAGCTTCTTTTTGTAGCGTTTTTGCGTTTTACTCAAATCACGGCAAATCTCTTTCGTTTTACTTGCGCTGAAGTTACCACCCTCTGAAAACAACCTAAACAATTCATTCATGACCAATTCAACTTAAGAAGCAAGTCTCTTACTTGATTGCTTTCAGATATAACAGATTGCAACCGAAAATTTGTTTGATTCGCAAATTAAAATTTGTTTCGTATGTGCTGTTAACTTGAACAACTTTGTCCATGCAAGCTGAGATCATGGATTGAAAATGCATTGTTTCAGACATCACTGTAGCCGAATTTTTCGCGTTTATGACGCGATCTTTGATTTGTTCCACACTTGCTTGGCACTCGTCCCTTATTTCAACGTAATTTTGTTCATATCTTGGAAAAATTACAGAGACATTATCGATTTCTTGATTTATGCCCTTGAGATAAAAGTAGCCGATTGATTTTAATGTGAAAAGATGATGAAGCTATCCTCCTTTCACCTACCGCTTGGTGTTCTTTAAATCTTTTGTGGTATTCTTCTATTTCTGCTTGGCGTAGATCAGATATAAGTGGCTTTACTCTCTTGTATCTTGGCGGATGTAGTAACTCTAATATCATTTGTAACTTCCATTCGGATTTGGTTTGCTGAGATTTCATCCATTCTTGCGCAAGTTCGGCATTTTCTTCTTTACATATACTCATAAATTTGTTTACTATTATGTGCAATCTGCGAATCATATGTTTAAAACGATGTGAGAATACGTTCAACTGTCTAATAAGTGTTAGCTCTTCAAGTTAGTAAGCGACAAAATCAAGTTGCCTTGGATTTAAGTTAAGCAAATATTCAGCACTACGCTGGACACCTGTATATAATTATATCGCCTTTTTTAACAGTGAAAGTTGTATTAAAAGAAGTATGTACGTATGGTATTTAAAGTATGAATATGTAAAAAAAATGCAAATAAAAACTGCGCCGTCTTAACCAAAGACTAATAAGGAAATTAATCACAATAAATACATTAACTCGTATTACAAATGAATGAAAGAAGAGATGTTGCATTATTTTGAAAAATACTATACAGAGTGTTCCGAATGACTTGCTTTACAGTAGTAACTTTGGCATATTTCTACCGGTTTTATGAAATAAGTGTGCATGATTCAACAACTATCAGAAATAGGTATACTAAACTTTAATACTAAACGATGTAGAATTTTGCGCTGCATTCAATGCTGTACTGAAAATTATCACGTTCCATTTGTAAAAAAAAAGTTTTTTTACTTTAAAGATATCGATACTGGACATGAGTTTCTGAAACACCTGTAAAAGATATTGCCTATGACCGTGTACTTGCATGCACATCAGTACATATCTTAATGTCTAACAGCCTATGGGGTATTTAATTTTGTTGAAAAAGTGTAAACACAAAAATTTTGATAAAATTGCAGATATCTCAAAAACGATTAGCTTTAGGAATCGGAAACATTAACACAAACTTATCAAAAATGATGCGAGCAATACACTGGACCCATAAAGATTGGAGTATTATATACCAAAGATTGGATTATTATATACCAAAGGTGCTGTAAAACTGAAAATATTTTCCTTAAATAGATCATAGTTGCCATGACTGCTCTGCAAGTTTCAGAATTAAATTCTCACTAGAAGTTCGAAAAATTTTAATGACCCAGTTCGGTAGGAACACTTGTATAAGATCATATAATCTTTTTTGGGTAGAATTTAAAAATAAAATGTTTTCCATTTGAAATAACGATGTATGCTTTTTCTGAAAGCTCTTGTAGACTCAAAAATACATTTAGATTATGCAGCGTTGAATTCTATAAAATGCAGAGAATGATTTTTTTTTGCTAAAATGAAAAATAGAGTTGTAGCCAAAGAACCAGTCTTCGGTGGAACGCCTATACATCATTAAATTTATACAAACATTTTTTACTCATAATAATTTCATTACGCTAATTGACAGTATTTATTTAACCACTTCATTTAATATTGTTTTTTAAAATTGGATAACAAGTAACGGAACTATGGCTTGCCGTGTTTTTTCTTATTGTTAGTCACTCTGTATGTATATATAATTTACAAACATTTTAGCATGAGAAATTCGATCTCAAGATGATGACGTCACTTGCTAGCCTGAAATACTTTCGAATACTTTCCTGATCAGAGTAGGCCATGCTTTTTTTTTAATCGTTGGTTATACTGATCACTTTGACAGTTTGTATGTCACCAAAATGTGTGCAAAAAAATATTTAAAAGAAAATATTTATTATAAGTTGAAAAAATAATAATACTAAAGATGATGCTGAAAATGTTGCCCATTATTTTTAAGACACGGTCGAACTCTGCGCTTCATCTTATCAAAACCATTTACGAGGAGTTGTGAGGTTACGTCGGCACAGGAATCTCTAATAGTATTGTGGAGTTCTTCGATTGTATGATGTCTGGTCTTAAAAATGGGATTCTTGAAATATGGGAAAATTAAATAATCTAAAATTATCAAGTCCGGAGATCTTGCAGGGGAATTAATAATTCTGTATCGGAAAAGTGTTCCAAAAAAGCAAATGTTTGTCGAGATTTGAGTGCCGATGCACACCAATCCTATGCAAAAGATATTTAAGAGAAATACTTATTGTCAGTTAAAAAGATGGCTAGTACTAATGGAGATGCTGAAAATCTGTCCATTATTTTGAAGACACTCTCGAACTCTATGCTCCATGTTCCCAAAACCATTTACAAAAAGTTGTGGGGTTATGTCGGAACAGGAATATAGGAGAATAAAATAATCTAAAATTGTCAAGTCCGCAGATTTTGCAAGAAAATTAATAATTCTTATATCAAAAAATTGTTCATAGAAAGCTATTGTTTGTCGAGATTTGTGTGCCAGTGCATTATCTTGCTGTTTTCAACAAGATAGTACACCAATCCTCCTGTAACTTAGTCGATCATAAAGTTTCATTGATAATAATAATAATTCGTTTCCATATCTTTCAGCAGTTATTGTTTAGTTAAAAAATATAGGTTCAACAATTCGTCTGCTTGAAACTGCTAGCCAGATTCCTACTTTTTGCGGATGTAATGAAGTTTCTACGAATTCGTAAGGGTTTTCTAGCGGCGACATTCTCATGTTGCTTATTTAAATAACCAGAAAGATGAAATCAAGCCTTATCAGAAAAAAGAATTTATCGAGAATGTTGTCATTAATTATGTTCTGTAAAAATCATTGATAGCATTGTGTTCTCATATCAAAATGTACCTGCGTGAGGTCATGAACTACATGAATTTTATACGAAAATAGCTTTAAGTTCTTTTTTAAAACGGTATGGCATGTTCCCACTGCCAACTGGAATTGATTTTTTTTTGAGTGAGCTATCCATTCGGCGTCGAATATTCTCTACGCCATTGCTCGGCAAAGTGGCTCCTACGGGTCACATGTTTACATTCCCCCACCCAATTAACGCAAAACTATTAAGGTGTTTTTGTGAGTTTATATCGACGAAAATATAACACAACACAGAGCGCATTGAGTTATTTAAGCGTAGAGAGTCGACTAAAATATAAAGGATATTCTAAACGTGAGCGGACGTATTTCTCACGAAGAATGTGAAACACAATTTTTATTTTCTTTGTTTGTTTACTTAAGCAAATGGCTTATTTTCCTTACTTAAAACACTATCATGATGTATTTTTCTGGAATAACTCCGTTACCATAAAACATAAGTTACTAAACACACCTTATTATAGTTTGTATGAGTTCTTTAATAAAATAGTAATTTAATTTAGTTTAAATTGTAATTAGTAACTAAGGTAGCGAAACCTTGTCACTTGATTAGTTATCTTATTTTCTCTTTATTGTTTTTTCCTTTTTATATTGACATTTTCTATTATGTACTGCGTACTTCTTTGAAATAAAGCACTTACTTACTTACCATATTTATTATTTCATTTTCATAATTTTTACCGTAAGAAAGACATGAATGATAGTTCATTTTGAAACACAATTTTTATTGCGGGGAAGTGTCCAATGTCTAGTATGCAACGGCCATCTACATATGTTTCTAATTTCAATAGTCGATCTTCGATGGCCGTCTGACTCACACGCTTGCTTTAGATTTTCCTACCGTGACAGCGGGAGACACCCTTCACCTATAATACCGGGCACTACTCTACGCAATTTGCGGTTCATTTTTTTGGCGTAGCACGGCCAGGATTACGAGTTACTGCTCCAATTGCCCGAAATTTGTCAATATAAGCATGAACATTACTTAAAAACTGTGCGTAAGTAACTACTAGATTAGGAAACTGTTGCCGGAAATCCTGCATGCATTGATTAATGAAAGAAACTCATTCTCCATATCTAATTTTCGACCATTTCTAAAGTAACTTTCGATAATAAATGTTTAGTGTTACAATTCTAACATGTTTTAATAAAATATTACAATGAAATGTAACCGTTTCTGTTTAGTTTGTCGCTGACAGCTGTCACAATATGAAGCATTTGAAGTACAATTTAAAAGTAGCCCAGTGTCGCCAATCTTACTAAAGAATTTGCTTAAGAAACAGCCTATTCTAAGCAGGAAAGTATTTGAAGGTATGAAATATTTAAGCTTTAATATTTTGCAAACGGTTATAGTAAAAAAAAATACCCTTCCTTAAAACGATCCAGAAGCATTATTTGCGCTTTACACATCGCGATTTCCGTAGCCAATAAAGTATTTCGTACATCCTTGTTATCCTCCGCTGACACTTCGCTTTTACTGGATGGGATCAGAGTGAAACTTTCCACGTTTACAGGGTACTTATTCATGTCATAGAAATGGTCAATGAAATATTCCAATTCGGACTCTAATAATTCTCCTTCCATTCTGAAAAGTTCGATGATGCTTTCTACCACGCCGCATTCCGCTTGATAATTCTGTTGGTAACTGATAAAATTTATTAGTCATTGGGAAAGTATTTAACTGCCAATATCGATTACATTCCTTCCAAATTATTTAGGCACTGGGCGATAACGTCCATTAATTGATCGAATTGTTCTGTATCAGAGACTTGCCTTAGGGTATCAATTTTGATATTTATTTTCGTCTCCTCTGCCTGTGGGTGACGTGAAATGAGAATATGGCATATATAATACGTAAGTGATTATTACTTACGCAAACTTGTAAATAACCGTTTACCATTGTCCTCTTCAAATCTTGCAAAACCAAAGATTTAATATTTTGAATCCTTTGGAAATGCGTATACCAGATTTCGGAGAAGCTATTGAGGACAACAAAGGCATATTGTAGACACTTTTGCAATTCCCTCTTTACGTTATCCCATATATTCTGTTCAAAGAAATATTAACTAAACTTACTTACCAGTTGACATATTTTGTTATAGTCTGTCCGTAGGTATAACGATTTGGTTAATAATGTTTACCGGGCATAAAAACAAAAACATGTGGATGGAACCTTCGCGGGTAGTAATATTTCGGTAACTGAAGTAGTGATGCGATAGACGACGATATTTTTAGTGCAAGAAATCATTGGAGCACTGAAACACAGCATATGCACATAATGCTGAATGTATACAATAATTTGAAGAGTGAGAATTATGGCACTAAAAGAAAGACAATTGTCAGATGTTCGAAATTAAGGGGAGGTTCTCACGGAACAGTGCAAAAAATCGTTCAGGATAGTGTATTTAAAGGAAAAACAAGAAATGACAAGGAACAATAAAAGAAAATTTGGGTAGTTTTCTTTTCCTATGCAATTCTCTTTTTCTTTATTTGATTTATATTTCGTTAATTTTATTTTTTTAGTAGTATTCACTCTTTTTTTTACTTGATATGTATGCATGTTTTCCTGTAGGCACTTGAGTCTAGCATCTGTTGGAAAATAAGACACTATTACTATATTAAGGCGAGTTCTTTTGGCCGATAAGGTACAATTAGAATTAGAAATGCACTAATTATATTATATAAAACATATATTTACTTTAAAAATGTAAACAGATATGGATGCATATAAATATAGTTTAAAATCTAAGATAAATCTTTTTATAATAAACATTTAGTATAATAATCTTCGTGAATACGTCCCTGTGAACCACTCGTGCTCGAAAGATTGGGTAAACATTTATTTTCTGAAGTTCGAATGCTACTGAATAAGTCAATTGTTATATCTATGGACAGACTATATATACAGGTTTTAATTTTAACTGTTAATGTACCTGCATCTGTTGCAATTCTTCCGTATATTTTCCTGTAATATTTATCACAGCTTGTCCACAGAATTCAGATTTCAGATCTTTTATCTCCCAATTCTCAATAATTCCAACATCGAGGATGGTTTGAATCATTTTTTTCATATCCTCGAAATATCCCATAACTACTTTTATTACAGCTTTCTTGAAATTGCCGACAGAAACTCTAGCAACCTTATCTAAATAAGTAAATGAATCTCATGACATTATCATTTCCATGCAGTGATTGTTATACAAATGTATATGTTTGCATATAGAAAAGAAGCCGACAACCAAATTAAAAAAGAAAAGCTAATACGATCAATTACTGCCAAGTGAAAATCTGTGTAATTTGTAAATTGTACCTTTTTAAAATATCTATTTATTTTGTTTAATTTCGTATCTACCTATTTGGTGCATCACATCTTCAATTTTTGCTATAGATGTGTACATTTTATCTACATTAATAGTAGAATCATTCTTCCAGTCAGAACATGTAGAAGAACTCTCTTCCATAACTGTAGTCTTTAAAGTTTCTTGATTATAATCTGCGTCAAATAATCTATCCTGGCTGAAAGCAAAAAAGAAATGCATAGAAGTAAGAAAAAATTATCGGAAGTTGTTCTAAGCAGAATGATTAAGAGTTCATTTGAGGAAGTTAGTAACAGGACCGCAACTTTACTGCTATCGGCAAATCCACTCTAGAAAGGGTATAGCAAGATAAGCTGCTGAAAAATACCGCCGATGATATCGAATTGGAAACCCCATACAAATTTGCGCTTTATTAGGAGCAATTGGGGGTTAACTACTTTATTTTTTATTTCCGTATTCCTTTAACCAAACAGTTCGAAATTTTACACAAATAATTTGTTTAATTCGTACTTTTAAATGTTTTGCATGCTTTAACGCTTGTATTTTAATTAGTTAAAAAAAGATATTTTGGGACCCAGAAACTGGGTAATTCTTCCGACCACAATCACCAAACTTTCGTCTAATATGCTCCTATATCCTAGCTTCGTTGTGTCAAAATTTGATCCAATTTGCTGTGTGGAACAGTTTGAAAAAACTAAAACTGAATATAAAGGTACTGTACCCCAATAGTAGAGTGCAGCAAAGTCCGTTTCTTATTACTCCGCCTGTATTTCTATTTAGAATTTTACGGAAATAATTCTCCTGATTAGTGCTCCTACCAGAAAAATTCTGAATCTTATTTTTTTAACCACTTAAAAGTATTAACTTGCACTTAACACTTAAAAGTATTAACTTTCGCTCGACGTTTCGCTGTTCATACTGACAATTTCTTTAGGATAACTCAACTGACGTATGTAGTTTTTTATTTGTTCGTGACCTTGAGGGCGATTTCAAGGCCGACTTTGATTTTCTAGACGAAAACATGCAATTTTTAATATTTGTCAAAAATTAGTAACAACTTTTGTTTGACACATTTTTTAATTTGCCTTGTCAGTTTTGACGTTAGCGCGTGTAAACAGCAATAAAACAATTTTAAAAATCGCAGTATAAATTCGATTAAAGTTGATGCGATACTGCGAACTTGTGAAAAGCGAACAGTCTGGATCTGTCACTCTCGGTTGTATCATAAAAGACTGATTTGTCTTATCTTTAGGTATTTAATATGTCGTTTGCATACGATCCAAATAAATATGTAGATATGTTATTAATCTACGGAGAAGCCAGAAAGAATTTCAGAGAAGCTGCAAATTTGTATCGAGAAAGATTTCCAAAACGTACTCATCCATCACATACAACATTTTACAAAGTAGAGACAAAGTTACGAACTAGATCATTTTCTTCTACTGTAAAACATGCTAACCATAATCCTCCTGCTAGAAATGAAAAAACATGATCAGCGTTTTGGCATATGTAGCTGTAAACACCCATGTGTCCCTTCGAATTTTATCAGAAGAAGTGGGAGTTAGTAAGGATACAGTACATAGAATTTTAAAAGCGCATCGATATCGTCCATTTAAAGTTCTTTTATCGCAAGAATTAAGGTCAAACGATTTACGAAGACGACTGGATTTCATTGCACGATTGCAAGTTTGGAAGATGCTATTCCGAATTTTCTTAACTGTATTTTATAGAGTGACGAAAGTCGCTTTCACAATAATCGTGTTCATTACTGGTCCAATCAAAATCCGCGTTAGATGGAGGAAGCGTGCTTTCAAACGGTATGGGGAATCATTGTGTGGTGTGGAATGTTTAATGGGCATTTCATTGGTCCCCACTTTTACGAAGGAACCCTAAGAGAACAACATTATTTACAGTTTTTGCAAATATGTGCTTCCAGATTTAGTGGAAGATATTCCTTTTAATGAAAGACAAAACCTAATTTGGCAGCAAAATGGTTGTCCACCCCATAATGCGCAAATTGTGACTGTTTATTTAAATGCACTTTACCCAATGATGGATTGAAAACAGAGGTTCTGTTCCTTGGCCTGCTCGTTTCCCGGATTTGTCGCCTCTTGATGTTTTTCATGTGGGATTATTTAAAGAAATTTGTATACCAAGTACGGCCGACAGATCACCATGATCTGAAAAATCGAATTCGCATGGGGTGCCAGGAATAAATGATACTTTCATCTTGCAAGAGAGAATGAAGATGTCTTCAGAAACTTGTGTCCACCCTGGTGGAACCCAATTTGAACGTTTATTACATTAAATACTTAAAATTATTGAAATATTACTTCAACCTGACACAAATTGCGTTTAAAAAGTTAATCGGACTTGTTTCAAAACCGAAAAGGCAAATTAAAAAATGTGTCAAACAGAAATTGTTTGCTAATTTTTGACAAATAACATACAACATTAAAAAAATGCATATTTCTGTTTAAAAAATCAAAGTTAGCCTTGAAATCTCCTTCAAGATCACGAGCAAATAAAAAAGTACACACGTCATTTTCGACATAACATGATATAAAGTAACTTTTATTTGAACATTTTTTTAGTAACTAAAAAAGTAGTTTTTTAAGTAAACTAAAAGCTGAGACACTTGTATATACATTATGCGGTAATAGCTACACATAGATAAATAGATAGATAGCTACACAAAACTTTATTATCCGGAAAAAGTCATTTTGAAAATGGTAAAGTCAATACTTTGCTGGTGACCACCCTGTCTTCTGGTGATACAAACAATTTGCTGACATCTTAGCCAATCCACATAAAAACATTTATTGTTGCTTAAAGGCATTTGGACGAAGGAATACCTGCTTTGAGATAGGTGGTTTTTCAATCTTTCATGAGAAAGAGTTGTAACTCGAAAACTATAAAAAAAAATGTTTTCATAATCTGGGGAAAAATAGAATCTGTTTAGAGATCTTTCATTTTGTAAACATATACAGTGAGTTCTATTTAAAATAATGAATTATACTGTGGCACGTTTTTTATGAAACATCCAGTATATCGGAGTATATTTTCTGAAGATGTACGATTAACATATTACGTTTCACAATGTCCAGTAGCTATCTAGAATATAGCCGGAGTAATAAAAGACCGGCTGTAACCTACTATTGCAGTATAGCATGTATCTTATATTCAGTTTACTTTTTTTGAAGATGTACCACCACAACAAATTTGATCAACATCAACACATTCACACAACAAAGCTGGGGTTTAGGAGTAGATATATCCGATGAAAGTTTGGTGTTTGTGCTCAGGAGGATGATCTCCTTTCTGGGGTCCCAAAGATATTTTTATTTTTAACTAGTTAAAATTGTTACAGTGGGGTTATTTTTTTTTTAATGTGACTACTTGTCAAACAAATATTTTTTGGAAAGTTGCAAATCGATTGATTAAAAAGAGACGGACATAAAAAGTATAGTAGCTTGGGAGTTATTAATTGCTTCTACCAAACCCCTCTATCAGTTTGTGGGATCCAAACTTTTGCACAAGTCATTATCTTCATAAAGTACAACTTTGTGTGAGTTCTCAATTCGATATCATCGGGGGCAGTTTTCAGAAGATATCCTGCTATACTCGCTTGAAAAATGAATTTAAAGTTATATAATTTTGGAATGCAGTGTCTATAAAATGCTCCTCAACTGATTTCACGATTGTGAAGTTTTTAGAGTTCTCATAATTTGAAATTTATGCGAACTTAGCCCAATATAGAATGTTACTAAATTGTGGTTTAATTGACATCCATGTTATGAAGCTGGCCCAAAAAAACTGAAAATCGGCAGGTAAAATATCTTTATTTTAAAAGGAAATATTAGGTATTTTAATTTTAGTTCCATTCAAACCAAATGTATTACTAGACGTTTTCAAAATTAGTATACAACCATTTGCCTGTCCAGTCGTATATATTATTTTTTGTTTGTTTTAGCTTTCTAACCCTAGAGTGTATAATTTTTTTTGCCACTGTTCTATAAATATGACACTATTTACACATTTAATGTTTTAGAAAGTTTTGGCACCAAAAATGAATTTGGAAAGTACTGGGTTAATAAAATTTTGTAAAATATGTGTTTTTTTTAGAAAAAATCTTGCAGAGTAATGAGTTGGGAAAACGAAATAATTATTTAGTTACAATTAGTTAAGGCGAAGTTATAAGATCTTCAAGAAGCAATCTTCCCAAAACCCAATTCTCAAAACGGAGAAGTATGGGAATAAGACTAAGATGAATCACTGATAGGAACTACCAGGAACTCAGTATTTGCAAGTGTATGAAAGCCATACTGGAAGGAAGTTAGTTTGAAGTTGTAATAAAGAATAGGATAATCTTTATTACAACCATAAGAAAGAACTTTTTGCTTAGTTTAAAGGTACTCGTATTAGAGATGAGTTTTTAAGTATCCAGTACAAGATTTGCAACTATTGTCACAATCCTTAAAACTAATGAGTCTGTTCTTACAATTTAATATCTAATACCTGACTGAAAAGTGGTTATTCCATTTCGTTGGAAATAATTTTAAACGATTGTGTTTTTAGAGATTCTAATGCAAACCGATCACAAATGGTGTGCGAAGTTCATTATATCAATAAAAATGATACTCTTCCATATGGAATAAGAAAGTTGATGCTTTCTTATTACAACCAGAAGCGTTATAGGAACTTATGTGTATTTAAAGATGGGTCAAACCGCTGTTACACTACCAGATTTTAAATTTTTCCTTGCGAATGATTTTCCGTATACCGATCGCTGTAATTTGTCATGGAACGCCTTTAAGTGTGGTTTTAGAACCAATTTATCACTTGATAAGATATTGCATCACTGATACTGATGCCGATCGGAAAATATATTTTTTCAAAATATTCTTGCTTAGGTGAGAGAAATCACTTGAAATATACGGAATATAACTTACTTAAGTTGGGTAAATAAAGTATATTTCACACAATATAACCAGATTTCCTTCAAATATTGTACTTCACAAAGACAAAGCCTCATCTCATTCCGCAAATGTAATCCAAGTTCTGCTTTTAGCTGATCGTAAGCCTTGATGTTACTTAAAGTAGTTTCGTTTATAGCCTAAAATAAAAATGTCATGATGAGAAAATAAACTAGTAACAAGACAGTGGAGTGTTTTACCTCGATTTCTTGTTCAAAATATTCTTGTATCTCAAAGGGTAGTTTGAAAGATATCTCATTCATTTTATTATACGCTACTTTAAGGATTCTTTTAAAATCTTCCGATCTACATTTTTCCATTGTTTTTAATTTTTGCAATAGAGTAAACAAGCGATACTTATTGAGTCGATATATTGCGATTATATCATCTATTGCCTTCGCAAAGTGGGTGAGTGCTAAGTCTGCCGGCTAGAAAGAGTCTACCTTTAACAAGTGAATTCTTTGAAATAAAGTTATGTTTACATAATAATTTCGATTGAAGTTGATATGAGAAATTAAATTGTTTATACTATCTTCATAATAATTTTGCAAATTAGCGATCTTAACATTGATAATTAAAATTTTGTTAAACTAACCCCTTTAAGGACTGTCTGATGTTGTTTAAAGATTCATCTATTTCTTTCTTGGACGTCTTCAAACATTCCTTATAAATAACTGAAGCTACTCTTATGTTATCCTCTATCAGAGAATTGATGTCAGTCATCTCTTTCTTCATTGCTTCAACTGTTTCGTTATGCTCTTTCTCGCGTTTCCTCATAAGATTTCGAATCGTTTTAGATGGTCTCGTATCTGGTTCTAAAATCATGATAATAATTTGACGACCTTACTAGAGACACTTTTCTATTGGCCAAAATTTCATGTAATTCGAATTACTTATTATTAAATATTAAATAACAAACGCGATTCTGATTATTACCCCAATCTGAAGGTAGAGCTTTTATATCCCATAATTCTTCTTCCTCTCTCGTATGGCAAATCGGTGGCAATTTCACTGGTTTCATCTTGCTCTGTGAGAGGGTATCCTTCTTCTTCAGTTTATTGCATATTGTTAGACTGTCCTTCGCTTTAGATGAATGCATTGCAGGAAAAGAGTTTAAAACATTTAACCTTTAATAACATGTCAAAAAAATAAAAAATAAATGACAGTTGTTTATAGTTTGCCTGGCAAATTTTGTAAATAATCCATATGCAAATGCATAGCACGGAATGTACCGTAGTAATAGATGTACTAGATATCCGATGGTCGACATCGTTGTGTTAATAAAAGATTTTAATCTTTTCCACTTAATAAGCCGAGATTTGAATAAGGCTAGCAGTTCATTAAAAAAAGTAGCGATCTATAATGGTTATTCTTCTCTAAATATACTTCGAAATTTAAAGAAAGTACAATATGACGAGCTTAACCTCAGTAAAATTCCACTACAAAAAGTTTGTCGAAAACTATCCGTGTTCTTTTTTAAGAAAAAATAGAATATAGACATTTTTAAATTTGAGAAAGGATGATTGCAGTTAGGTTAAGGAGAGGTACCAAGTACACAGATAAAAATACCATGTTGGTGTAGAATCAATAAATTTATCCGGCGCCAATAAAGTAATTTTTAAAATTCCTGATGTATTATGCCCGTCTACAAGCCTATTTACAATTTGCATGTAATTTTACTACACAGAACAAGCAAAAATTAAAATGCATTATAGATGTTGTAAAAAATACATACTGATTGAAGTAAAGTCTTTAACAGGACTTTCTTTTCAGTGTACAGTCCGAATTAAACTTAAGGAATACATAGCACATTATCGCTCTGTGACGCTCGAATTATCGAATGTGGTACGACGCATAAGTGATGCCGGACACAGGATTGAAATAAGAAACCTTGCAACTGCAAAATATAACTTCACTGAGAGAATTAGACACGCACATGAGAAAATACATCAAGAACTTATTGAACCTGGAACATGTTACTTTTCGCTATCCAGTATTGATAGATTTATTGGTTTCTTGGTATTTTAGCAGAGTCAAAGCAGACGTTGGGAGAAAACACTTGAAAATTGCATCTTACACTATGCTGATCGGAGATTTTAACGCCAGCAATTAGATTATTATAATCCATTCTATTTCATTCGCACAGAGAGAGTCCACTTACCGACTAGTGACCGGCTTGTTGAACAACAAAAAATTACTTTATCTCGTAATCTACCATATGTAGAAGATCTATGTGGTTGTATTTGCCTTTATTTAGTCTGTACTATCAAAATATGTCATAATATACAGGGTATTCCATTTAATTTTTCACAAATTTGGTATGTAACTTTTCTTTGAGTCACCTATATACTTCAAAATAATTTTGAAATGTGGTCCTTTCGAACCTGTATAACCCTTAACAATGAAAAATTGAAAATATGTTACCACTTTTCGTATATAAACCGACGCGAATGTGGTGGTTCAGCCTGTATATTCATATCTTTTAGATACACATGCATATAAGTGTTTTACTTAATGATATCATTCACTTTAGTATACAACTTTATCAGCAGTCCATGTATTATTTTGTTGGTTTGTTATTTTTCGTAGTTAGTCCACCATAATTACTTAGGTTACGTAATCTATCGTCATTAGAATGGTGAATTTGTTGCGTGCTTTCTTACTGTTTTAATTTATAATTTCATTTTGTTAACTTAAGTATTTACCTACTATGTTTGTCAGTTACATTTTTTTATTTTTTTTATTTATGTTCAATGTAGCTGACCATGTTACTGATGTTGTAAGTAACGTTTAATTTCATACTTAAAAGTGTTTTACGAACTGTACATTACTGTTGCTATCTACTGAAGATGAAACGAATTTATTTCGAAAGCAACGAAAACAAATAAAAGGAGCTCTCAACTTTCTCGTTTTGTATTTTTCCCTAAGATGCAAATTGATCGAGATAGTGAACACCAACAATTTCATTTCAGGGGAACACGAATAGGGTAGCAAGAAGCAACAATATTAATCTTTAAAAAACTTCTGAAAAAGCTAGGAGTATAATCGGCGAAGCTTCAAGTTGCTTTTTAGAAACAATGCGATGACACCCGAAAGACGTGTTTACTAATAGTGATGGGTTGCTACGAAGCAAACTGCTACTAACAACCGTTAGCAGTTTGTCAGCAGCTATTCAATATCAAAAGAAGCTGCTACTTTTTTGTAGCAGTTTCATGATATAGTAGACAAGTGCGAATGTTGTGAAACATACGTGTATATTCGTAGCAGTATATGTAGTAATAAAGCAGTGTGAATAAAATGTAGTTATGTATAAAACTGCTTCTTTACGTTAGCAGCTACAACCTGCTTCTGTAAATGTTTCTAAATATATTCTGTAAAGGGAGTATCGTGCGTCGGTTTGGATCGGAGTGGCGTGCTCCCGAGCGTGCATATTTTGTCGTATAAGGGTATTTAGATCGTCTTGATGACTTTGAGAGGCGCGTGGCGCAGAAGGGATTAATTTTTTTCAATGATTAAATTAATTATTTTTTTACAACACCGGTGAGGAATGGAGGTAATAATAAATAAAAAATACTTATATTTAAGTGGTGTGTTAAATAAATGACAAGCGTATGCGGTAGAAAAACACTTTCTAGAAATAACGAATATACGAAGAGAATAAAAAATAAACAGAATTCTCAACTTTGCAGAAATATTGTTTTTGTCAAGCCCAGATGGAGACAAGCTTATTCCAAGTAATGATAGTTATTTTGTGTAACAACCCCACGCAATATAAGTGTCGCTGATTAGTTTTCCTAGTTTTTATATCGATTTTGGTTAAGAAATACCTAGGCAAAAACACATAATACATATCATTATAGAAATGCGATCATTCGTGTTCTATAGTTTATAGATAAGGATATATTTATTATGCCTTGTTTTCTGATTGCTTTGTTAAAATGATGTTTATTTTTGGGTATAAATAAAGACGAAATTATCAAAAAATCATGGTTAGCATTGTGTAAAATTTAATAGAAATAAATTCTCACAAACGAAACAAGTTCTTACATTTTTGTATATTATGTATTTTTTATGCCGATAATTCGCCGACATAAACTCCTAATGTTCTACAACATCCACAACGTTTTAACACAGCAAAATGTTTCACATACACTTAATATTATAATATAAATAAAAAGTACAATTTCTAATAAATAAGGAATTACGTATACATAAATTACGTAAAATAACAATAAATAACTTATTTAAGTGCTTTTGTTTCTTATTCTACTCCCATACGAGCTACCCCTACCATAATTATTATTTACTTCAACGCTCTCCTCAAGTGAAAGATCTTCATAATCACTTTTGTTATCTGATTCTTCTTTATCTACGTGATCATTTTCTTCATTACTCTCTTCATAATTATCAGGAACGTAAATGCTTACTGGTATTTTCTTCGATACCTGTACATTCATTTGAGATTTGCTGTTTAATTCCCCAGCTTCTTGTAATTGAGCTAGCGTTTCAGCGGCTTCTTTATTTGGCAGTGTTGAGAAAAACGCAGATTCTCTCACTTTGGCGTCACTTTCTTGTTGTTCCACATTGTTGTTGGCTATATTCTCCTCGTGTGTATCAAAATATTGTTGTATATATTGAGCTTGGGCGAGAGCATCAGCTGGATCCTCATCTTCGTATGGTTTTACACTATAATCAGCCCCGACCCTGGAACTTATTTGATTTTTAACTAAATTCCTGTGATCCTGTTCGTTGTAGTTGAAAAGTTGAAACTGGGGCTGAATCGGCAACTTTTTACTAACAACTTGGGCGTGATCTTGTTGAGGCAATTGAATATTCGATGTTACGACTTGATAATTCGACCCTTTTTGTTGTTGAATATGTTGCTGTAGTTGAGGTTGTTGCGATATCGATAAAGGATAAGTGTCCAATAATTGCTGTTGAGGGTAGCTATTCAGTAATTTATACAATTCCTCTGGCGACAATTGATTACTCAATAATTGTTCGGATGGTGCCACTAAAAATTCGGCGTGCGGTTGATTATGTAATTGGTCATCAAAATTGGAATTCCTCACATTTGTACTCGGATCAGGAGCAAAATAGAGTGGCAATTTCAGAGGAGACGCTTCAGTCACCTCATATTGTTTGGATTTTTGAATCTCGACGACAGTATTCTTCTGTTGCTGACGAATACTTTGCTGTAGTTGCTGTTGAAATTGTTGTTGTTGTAACTGATGCTGAAGCTGTTGCTGTTGTAATTGCTGTTGCTGTAGCAATTGTTGTTGTTGAATTTGCCGGTTTAATAAGTTATCTGTTAAAGTATCGTGAACTATCGGAACACGTTCGATGTGGTTCGGTTTGTCAGCTAAACTCAAGTTCGGAGCTGGTATCGTATGTATCGGTCCTTTCTCATCATTCTGCTGTATCGAGTTCGGATGGGGTATCGCGTTAGTCTGAATATGATATTCATATTCTGGCATAGCGACTGTTGGAGAAGACAAGAACGGTTTCTCTGTAGATAATTTCAGGATTTGGGCGCTCTTCCAGACGTGTTGCTTCCTTAAAGGTGTCGTATATCTTGTGGGAATTGGCGGTCCTATCGGTGCCTTGAAATTGTGCGGCATATGAAGCGGTATGGGACGCGGCCTTTGAATATGCTGGCGTTGAGCGTTTAAGTTCCATTTCTTTAGGGAATGTTGAATGTGGGCCGGCGGTGACCTCGGTAGTTGTGGGGGACCTCTTAATATTCTCCTGTAAGCGCCATTAGTAGTTTTAATTCGTAGAAACCAAATCGATATAAGAATGATCACCGCAGTCAACTGTAAATTAAAAAAAAAGAATATTAATAACAATAACATTATTTATGGTAACCAGCGGCGGTCGGCGCATACGTCACCGGAAGGGCACCCACAACGATCGATATTTTCGTATGTTATCGCGTAGTATACACGATACCACGAAATTATACGAAGAACTTCGATGATTGTGGGTGCCCTTCCGGTGACGTATGCACCGACTGCCGCTGTTGGTAACTGCGACGTTATAAAAGGATTTAACCAAACTTTACGGTAAATACTAAAGCTAAATTGGGCGTCACGGCGCATATGCATAATTTACCATTCAGTAAAGTTTAGCGGACGTAGGCTAAACTGGCTAACCGTGTGCTAACCTACATAGAAAACTTAATTTTATTTATAGTAGGTATGTAATTTTATACATACCTACTTTAAAACAAATAAAGTAAAGGAGAGATTTTCACAGTTCTATGCGTGCTCATGTGTTATTTATTACTTGTCATTGCAGAAGATTGGAAAAGTTTGCTGATACATAAAAATATCAAAATTGAATATAGATAAGTGTATGTTTACACATATATAGGTAACTACTGCTATTCAAAAAGTGATAGTGATGATGATGCTCTTCATAATATAATGTTATAAAATATGTACAGGTATATCTACATATATAATTAACCATTAATTGTCATAATATTAGTAGTAATATATTGTAAGAATTCGAAATTCCATTATAATACAAAGTATTTAAATTTATTTGATTAATACGTAGATGATAGGTACTGTGGCATTCGCTGAAGCAGCGTCTACTTCACAGGAAATAACAGTCTATTTTGTTAAAAGTCTCGCGTAATACCATATTATTTTAATAAAAATATTACTTTACAATAAGTAACAGTAACAGATAACATACAAAGTAAATACTTTGTATTACTGTCTGCTTCTTTGTTTATTGTATGTTACAAATGCTGACCAGCGAATCCCACGTTACTCTCTAGAAGGGCGTTTGAAGTTCAGAAAAATAACGCTTTCAATCATTCTTGCGCCCTTTTGTAAAGAGAAGCGGAACTAGTGATCGGTACGGAATGACGTCACAACTAAAGTTTATAAAAATTCTTGGCATTGCTGTTTAGAATCAATTAGTTCGCGGTCCTTGATTCAGCTACAGAAAAGCACACGCTACCCCTTCGTTTTCGGGCGTTTCATATCTTAAAATTAAAATTAAACTTCTCTTCTTAAATTTTGCAATAAAAATAAGCTTGCCTCGAGAGGTGTTTTGTTTTTGTGCTAAAACCGTTCGAAAATTCCCCTTTTCTTTTTAAAATTTTGTGAGTGATTGTGTAAGTTTTTGTGCCTTATAATTTAGATGACGGGAAGAATTAATTACCCACATCGGTTGGCAAGATGATCAGAAAATCTGCTTATAACTAACCAATGCAAATATGTAGAAACCGTAACTCGTTCGCTCTCTCTCTCTCCCTTAAAATTAACTTGTAAGTAAAAGCTACTAGTGCTTATGTTAAACAACATTATAAATTTTAAAATATTCATCCAATTAATTGGGTCTTGTTTTTTTTTTACTTGTTATTTTATTTAATTTGTAGCTTGTTAATTCTATTGTCACAATTCATTCAATATATAATTGTAAAAAGTAGTCATTCTATTATTTCGCCATATCAAAAAGCAAAGAAGTTTAATTTGTACCCATAGTAAAGTTTTGGAGAGGAAGTTCTTTCGGTAAGAGAAAGCCGACGAGGTGGGTAAGTCGACAATCTTTAGGCTAACTAACGGCCCTGCTTTGACTGACTGAGAGAAACACTGTTGGAAAACATCTTTGGCTAAAACTTCTAAAACCAATCGCTACCGAACAAAAGGATTGTTCTCCAGCAGTGGCTCGTCGGTCAAAAGAGCTGGTGGGGTTATCTGTTGACGGGGCTTGGTTTTGCTTGAATGAATTTGGGCTGACCTTCCCCCAAAAGTTTCCAGGTAAGAAAACCCGTTCCGTTACAATATAATTGGGAAATGCGAATTATAATAACTACGTGCCCAAAAAATTGCAACGCCTGAAAGGAGATCAGTCACAAAGTTAAGAATCTTAACGAAACGACTGGTTACATGTAAAAAGTCGCTGATAATTATTTGTCAAAACTTTATACACAAAGAGGAATTAGAAATTCTCCCCTGGCTTGCTCGCTCTCCGGATTTAAATCCGATCGAACATGTATGAGATATAATGGATCGCTACATAAGGCGCTTACCACAAGCAGCAAACAGCTTGCAGGAACATCGTCGTCACCTACAGGATGCCTGGAATGAGATCCTACAAGATGCCATGATGATTATGTCATTCAGAATATCCCTCGCAGAGTTACACAGTATATAAGTAATCGTGGCTATGCGTGTGCATTTTATTGATAAATTTTTGCTGATTTTTTTTCCAATTGTTACTATTTACTACTGAAAATTAGTAGTTATGATTTACTACTTCGAAATTTCAGTTTTTGCGACTCCGCTCCTTCAAGCTGTTTTTTGACACGTAGTTTATATTATTGATTGTTAGGACTAATTGTTACTGAATAAATAAATTGTAACAAATGGTTTGTATTAACAAAACAACGATTTAATTTCAATATTGTACTAACTAGTCTGAATATAAATATATACATGGCACAAATGAACGGAAGTGATGTTGGGCTCTTATTTTAAAAGAAACAGCTTGTATATTTTTACGAATTTCAATAGAACCCTGCTTCAGGAGAAGAGTATTACGGTTTAGTACCCCTATGTTTAATAACGATCAAGATATTTGTTTAAAACTAACGGTGAAATTTTTTTGAGGACAAGAAAAATGAACACAAAAGGATATATAAACAAAATCAATTTCAGTTAAAAAAATGATCACCATTCACTTCTTAACAATACGCATATCTATGAACTCCTCAGAAATTAATTCCACTTCCTCAATTATTTTTTGCTGTAATTCGTCCAGATTATGCGGTCATCTAGTATAAATCATCGATTTTAAATGACCCCAAAGAAAAAGAATCCCAAAGGATTTAAATTTGCAGACTGTGGGGCCATTGAATGAATGCTCTCGTCCAATCAATCTATTTGGGAAGGTTTTTCTTTAATTTTAACGTTAAGGGTATAGTGAAGGGGTGCTAGATTTCGCTGAAACCAAACATTTATAGGTAGTTTCCCATCTTCCTCAATATTAGGAACAACTTGATCAATGTAAAAGATCTAAATATCTCTGTCCAGAAGATAGTGTATTATGAATGAAAAAAGAACCAGTGATGCGGTCCCTGAAAATACCAGTCCAAACGTTTAATTTTTGCGAATGTTGTGCATGCGCCTCTAGCATTCAAGGAGGGTTATCTATTGACTAATATCAACGATTATAGCGATTAACGGTGCCATTCTAACAAAACGCAGCCTCGTCGGAAAACAGTAAATTGTATGTAAGTATTGGTCACTATTGCATATCTTATTAACTCTTTCGCAAAATTCTCTTCGACGAACAGAATCCTCGTCAAATAATTCTTGCACTAATTCAATATTCTAGCTGATCGACAACTTATAGGTCAGTGCGAGGTATGTAATACAAGTTTGTGTAGATTCCTCTAATGCTATAGCAATACCTTGAGCAATAACTTCATTAGTCGCGACTTTTAGTCTTCCGCTTTTCGGTAAATTTCTAACATTTCCGGTTAAGTTAGATCAGTCATGGATCAAGTGTTTATATTGAAGCAAATTAGAAGTTAAAAAAGAAATTTACTAAGTCGATTCCATGAGCCATATTATCTTGTTGTGGTATAATGTTTGTTAGCACTGTTTCAAAAAATCGATTATTGCCGCAGTATTAAGCACTCTACTACAATTTGAACATGGAATATCTGAAACAACTTAATTCAATGTTATCTGTTAAAAACTCACCCAATTATTGGAACAAAAAGTCTGCATTTTTCACATCAAGAAAAGTTATTATATCTACGAAAGTAATTGGCACCTACAGAAGATGATTAATATTATGAGATATAAACATATTAAAAATAAAGATGAATTTGTAAATATCCATCTTGAAAATTAAATGGAATGTGAAAACTTTTTATTAACCACTTAATTAAACCAATAAAGGTTTGATTATTAATTTATTTTTACAAATAATTTCAGCTGTTACGACATCCTCAGTTATAATGATCTCTCGGTGTATGTTAAAATGTCATTCTTTGGTTCTTTAGTTAACTAATGATGGCAAAACTAATAATATTTAAGCAATAAGAACTTGAAAAATTTGAAAACTGTGAAAGGTTAATATGAAAATGTGTAAAAAATGAAAAATTATTAAAACGCCTGCAAGTTGACATTCTCATATTTCCTACTAAACTTTCTTCTTCAATTTTTTAAGTTTTCAATTGCTAATATTCTTAACTTTCACGTTTTAATTTAAAAATTTCAATTTTATTACATAACCTAAAGATGACACTTTACCATTTTAAGATACAGTGAGAGACGATTCTAACCGAGAATGGTCTAACGGCAGAAACTATTTCTAGAGTAAAGTAATAATCAAACCAATAAGCATATAAAAAAAGCATATTTTCAGATTTAATAAAAGTTAAAATTCTAATTAAATGTACTCTACCAAGGAACTTCCATTTCGACGATATTTTCGTTTTGTCAGGAAAAAATCTGAAATACTAAGGTTTTCTTTCTAATTTTACTTTTAAACAAGATTTTTATAAGAGTTTTACTTCTTATAAAAATCTTCACTGCCTTAAGCATTTCAAGATTGGGAGTACTCCAGACTACATTGAGACATAATTTTTGGAGCGATGAATACGGATATTTAATGCAGATGGAGTCTTTAACACCCATAACTTTCACTATTGGGCAGAGAAAAATCTGTACCCATTTCAAGAGTATAATCACCAAAGAAGGTGTTTTGTTAGGCGTAATATACCATAAAGTCATTGGACCAATTTACCTGCCAAACCGCATCACCAAAAAGCATCTGCTGCTCAATACCTCAATGTTTACGATGAAGTTACAGATGCGACTGAGTGTGCGACTCAAATGCTATACATGCACGATAGAGTTCCTGTTCACTATGCTCTTAATGTTAGAGAGTGCATGTCTGGGCGAACATTTTCCAGACAAATAATGGGTTTATCATGGTAGTCCAGTGAGTTGAAAAGAGTCGTCCTTGGATGCAATGTCCTCTCCACCTCCTTCTTGGTGTACCCATTCGCTAGTAGGGCGCGATCTAGGTGCACTACATGGTCCACTATGTGGCCAAGCATTCCTTCCCCATTCTTGCTGACTAACACGTCCAGGAAGGCTAGGGCACCGTCCATTTCCCCACTCCATCGTGAACTGTATGCGTGGGTGGATACTGAGATGAATGTTGAAAAAATTTCAGTACTGTGTCCTCTCCGTGGGGTCAAATAATATACGTATCATCCACATAACGGAACCAGCAGGTAGGCTTATATCTTAACGTATTCAGTGTCCTGGTCTCAAATTGCTACATGTAGCAATTTGCGACAACGTGAGCCAACGGGCTACCCATTGCCACTCCATCCAGCTGCTCATAGTGGTCCTGGTTTCATTGAAAATATGTTGTGCTCAGAACGTGGTCGAAAATCCGAGCTACCTCCGGAACGGACTTATTGCTAATTAGCTGCAGCATCTCTTGAACTGGAACCATGGTAAATAAGGAAACTCCATCAAGGCTCACTAATATGTCAGAGTGGAGAAGTTTGAACACTGAAATTTTCTTGACAATGTGCAATTATGCTGGATGCCGTGTACACTGTGTGTAGTTGTAAGAGGTTAGCTAGGATCGCGCTAACTATTGGCCGTAGCGGCGTGTTACGTTTATGTATTTTTGGTAACCAGTACAGACGAGGTGAACCAGCCTCAGATCTTATCAACCATTATTGGTCTTCATCGGAAATTGACGAGTTCTTGATGAGTAGGTTGGTCCTCCGTAGAACTGCATTCGTGGGATCCTTAGTAAGTTTTCTGTTGGTAGACGGATCAAGCAAATCTCGGATCTTTGTTTCATAATCGGCGGTGTATAGGATGGTGGTGGCATTGCTTTTGTCAGCCGGAAAGATGACAATGCCTTTGTCTCGTTTTAGTTGTATGATAGCTTCCTTTTCACGCCTGTGAGATTGCTTGTTGGTGGTTTGCTGACTGCAACTATGTATTGAGAGCAGCGGCTTTCAACTTCAACATTTAAGGCAATAAAATAAACTCTAATTGTAGTAATTATTTAATAATTACAATTTCTGTATTGAATTGAAAAGCTTTTTGCCATTTATTAGAGGGAAATAAAATTAAGAATAAAAGAACTTTATACAATGGTTTCCCATACACCTTCAATTACCGCACAAATCAATACAAACTTAAGTAACATACAAGAATGTTGCCAAATGTAGATTTCTTTGCAAATAAGTCCTGCGAGCACAGGAGGCATCATACAACGTTAGAGTATGAAGATTATCGAATAAGGAATATACAAAGGACATCGCTATATATAATTCTTCCCTCAATTTATATACACAATAATGTGTTTTTTTTTTTTTTAGAGACGGAGAACTTTAAATTGAAATAAAACACAGAGAAATATTTTTGATATCGATGAAATTGGCTTTATTTAAAAGATAATTTTATGGCATTAATGTTTAAATATGATGTTGGTCATGTGGCCGCCAAAGCGGAAGCACACATGGCGTAATTTGGAAGTCCAATTTTCACACACTTTTCGCAGTAAATCAGGCCATATTTCGGCAGTAGCGCGTCTAATATTGACTTCCAAGTGCCGAATTGTTTCTGGTTTATCGATGTAGACATGCGACTTTACGTATCCTCAGAGAAAATAATCTAATGGCGTCAAATCGCACGAACGAGATGGCCAGTAAACATGTCATTTCGTAAAATTAATCATTCGTCAAACCTTTTGACCATCACCACTTTTGAAGAAATATGGACCAATGCAGTGTTGACAAATGTATGGTAATTATCGTACTTGTACGGTAAAATAGACGTACGCGTTTGTACGGTAATTTAAAAAAAGTCTAGCATTTTATAATTTGAAGAAGAAAATAAGAGTACTCTTTCCGACAGTTGGTTTTATTTTAGTTTCTTACTAAGATTATGGTTTTTTCCCAATAACGTCAGTGTAGGTTTCAATTCATCCGTTGCACGTTTTGTGTCATAGTATATTTCGTCTTATGCAAGAAAACGTGTTTAAAAATGCTACATATTGATAGTGATGATCCAAACCCCTCAAAAAAAATGAAAAATATATTTTTAAGGAAACCTGTCTCTTTATTTTTAGAATTTCAAAAACTCTTGACTTTAACTATCAGAATTTATGGCTTCGACCAGCGATTGAAAATAAATTTCAAGTTATGTGCATTTTCTAATGCTAAATTTGTCTCCGAATTGTCAATAATAAAAAAGTACATCTGAAACCTATGAAACAGAAAAACAATAAATTGATATCTGATTCTAATTCTAACGAAATTAACTAATTCATAGAATCTTTCAAAAGTTTAAGTTTAAATGTTACGTATACGATTTTTTTTAATTGTACTGTAAAATTGTTATAAATACGGTAACTTTTTCATAAAAGTTCGGTGGTTCGTACTCGAGAGGGTAGCATTACTGGACCAATGATTCCATGGCCCGTCAAGGGCACCAAGCGGCTAATTTTTCAGGATGTAATGAGATTTAGAGAATGGTTTGTGGATTATCATCGCTGCATATGCTTATTGACATAACCATTTAACCAAAAGTGTGCTTCATTATTGAACAAAATTTTCAAATGAAATTGTGGATCAATAGCAATGTTTCCTTGGGCCCATTCACCAAATGTACGGCACGAACGATGATCTTGTGGACCTAAAGACGTTGAACTATCATTATGCGATTACTTAAAGACTTCCAAATTTTTCATTCAACTCGATGAATTACCAAATAACGGAGCACTACTCTTGACTTACGTCCGATTCATAAAAGAAGAAAAAAGTTGTCAAGAGTTATTATTTGCAAAAAAATTGGAAACCGATACAAAGAGAGAATCCATATTTAATACCAGGCACGTTTTTTTTTTTTCAAGATAAAGAAATTCCTATTCGAAATATTTTGTTAGTTGCTACAGATGGTGCTCCAGCAATGACGGGGCCTCATAAGGGTTTCATACAGCCACTTTCCAACGTTATTTTTTACTTACTGCCGTTACTACGTTATTTACTTACTTACTGCCAATACCTGGACGCTCTTCATGCTGATTTTACAGAGCGATTCCAGGATATTTTAAATATGAATATACAGTAAAATTCAGAAATGGATACCAAGAGTTCTGACTCCAAAAATCAATGTCAGCTCTCCACCCTGGATTGTGGGAACTAGTCCAGAAATTTTTAATTGCGTTTTCTTCATCATATTTGGCTGAGCGTGGGTTTAGTGCAATGGCTAATTGACTGTCTAAGAAAACGAATAGACTGCAGATCACTGAGCGTGGTTTATCGACTGATGTTAACTAAATTGAAACCCAACATTAACAAATTGTTAAAACTCCACCAACATCAATCACCTCATTGATATTTATGTTTCTTATTGATTTTTTTTTATTACATTTTTTTTTTACTAATTTTGATTAATCGTCTTGTCTTTGCCTTTGTGCAGTGCCCCAGCGCGGGGTGCCCCATTTTTGTGTATTATCTTGCATTTGTTGGTTAAGTTATAGTTTTGTTAATAACACTTATGTATGGTCTTTGTCTGAATTAAATGTTTTTATTATAAGATGTTTTTGTATTTTTAAATAATTAATAATCACGACCCTCAGCCACGACCACGAGTAGCACGATTACAGTGAGAGAGAATTAATTTTTCATTTGTGAATTAATAGATTGACATATAAAATTGGTATAATTAACTATTATGCAAAGGGAGGCGTTGGAATTTCTTTTTCTTATAAAGAGGGCGGTAGTCCATAAAAGGTTGGGAAACATATGGTTTAGACGACAGTATAGGTATAGTATCAGTAGCGTCACTGTCGTACTTATACAATGGTTTTTGAAACTTCGAACACATGGCATTGGGTTTCCTTTTGGCGGGAAATTCAAATTATTTGTATTACGTAATATATAAAATTCATTCTCCTGTAAATATTATAGATGGTAGAGATATACTTAACGAGCGATTCTTGCACTCGATTATATCAAATGAATTATCGATCGTTCATTAACTTACCGAGAACTCCAAACTTGACAAAGCGAAGATTCCGAAAACTAATAGCAAGCACCAGCGAAAAATATTTACAATTCTATTCATTGCTTGCTCAAGTATTAGATATGTATTATGTAGACTGCTTTGCCGATTTCCAAATACTACATAAGCTAACGAATGATCGATCGTTCATTTGATATAACCGAGTTACGCACATCACTAGTAGATGGTAAAAGACGATCTCGCAAGCCATTTGCAAACATACGATCTTGGAAATGAACATTACAAATTCTATTTTGTGATTCTGCGTATTTATGTCAGTGCGGCTAGCAGCTAATACTTAGCTCTGGATTGTTGAACAATATTTATTAAAGCTTATAAGGAGCTTGCACGTGAGCGAAATTGCTACCTATCTGCAATATTGGCCATCTAAAGAAATGTAAATTCGTGAATTCATAATAACCATTTTTCACAACTTTTGACGGAGCAATGAATACCAGACATCGTCAACGACAGCAAAAATTGGCCAAGAAAATGCTAAGTTATACTTATTTAACTAATAAAATATCGAAATAGTGTACACATATGTTAGACGGACTAAAAAAACACACGAAATGGAATTTATGGAATAATTTATACACAAGTTTTAAATTTGTATTCGTAAATGACAAGTATTGACAAGTCTGTCAACTAATCATATGGGAACCAACATAATTTGAACCCTATTTTTCAAAACAAATTTGAACAATTTGCAAACATTGCTCCGACCTGAGTCTATTCATAATTAGTGCTTTCCATTCACCGTCTATCCTACTCTGCTACTACTCTACTCTACTCTTGACCTACACAATTTAGAACCAATAGAACGCTTTTTGTGCTTTTAAATTGTAAACAGAGGCGGGAAAGGAACCTAACCTAGAAATCAGATTTTGATGTAAACAACAAATCGTGACCGCAAGGAAATCTTACTTCAAAATGTCAAAAAATCTTACAACGATTATAATAGTAATATTTAATTTACAATCATTTAATTTACGAAAGCAAAAAGAAACATTTTTCCCCAAATAATTTTAAAAAATGGCGTGTAGAGCACGAAACACTAGCAAATAAGTTAGTGCATAAGGGGAAAAGGGGAGGTAAAACTGAATACATTGGGAGTTTTGTGCTCTTTATCAAAGGAACGCTTAAATTGTAGTTAGAGTACATCGGAAGTACTACCGAACTGCTTTTATGACTGAATGGAAAGCACTAAATGAATTACCAAACCAAATTAACCCCAAAATAGTTGAGAACTGTCTAATCGGCTGTCACAGAAAACAATGTTGCCAATTTAAAGTTCTCCGCCTCCAAAAAAGACAAGTTTAATATGATTTATATTAATTCGAACGGTATTAAGGAGTGCTATTGAACAATTTTGCACAAAACCGCCGATTCTTTGAATAGTGATTTTGTTATCAGTATTTTTGTCCCATTAATTTTAGTGCGTGCGTTGGAAAAAAAGATAGTGATCGAGTGATTTGAAACATGAAATCATCGCATCAATCGCATATGAAAACTTTTAATAATACTAACAAAAAAAGAATTGGTTAAATTAACTAAATGAAAAAAAATGTAGGTATAGATGTGTTCGAGTAACGCATTCAAAAAGTATGTGAAATTCTTTTTCTCTTCATATCTAGGTCGCTGTCACCTGTTCACCGTTTTACTTCCTTCCGATATACGAATTCCTTATAAATATATATGTGTAAAAAGACACAGTATGCGCTATTGATAGTAGGTCACAAATATCATGTCAACAAAAAGTCATATTTCTAATTTCAGCTGCACATATAACGTGTATATAACACATAAGGAAGTATATAAAACAAATCATTAAATGTGTAAATATTTGATAAAAATATTACAAGTTTATTAATATGTTAATCAAAATCAAAAAGCAAATCTTAAGTCAATATTATAGTATTATAGTAAATTTTGAATGAATAAAAAACGATGCGGTATTTACATATTTATCTATTAAATAAACTCGAATATTAAACTTGTTTATGTTTGCACTTATCATTACCTTCATATTTAATAACCGCAACTCCTAGAAACACCTGAACTGTCACACCGTGTATAAAGTACTCCAAAGCTTCTTGCACTTCACATAGTAAACTAAACAATTAGGTCAGTGTTCCGACTTATATACCTTTTCTCCAGATGGAATCTCGACTATCTCCACACTTAAAAGTAAGTTTCATATTTGTAGGAAACGGATAATAACCGCCAAATCTCGTATGGGACGCCTGCGACAAAAAACGAGGTGGAGGTAACGAAGACATTTTGAGATCAAATGGAAAGTCATCGTTCTATAGATAGGCGCGCATGTAAAAGACTCACAAAACGAGAAAATAATTGTCATTATTGAAATATTTTTAATCTACCTGTTTATCTAAAAGAAAAAAGAAATGGAAATGAACTAGAGGAACAATAATAACGTATCAACGAAAAAATTAAAACCAGAATTTGCGTTATTTAATCAAACGTTAAATATTAGTTCTTTTTCATATACTTTCTTTTGGAAGAAACTTGTTTATTTATTATTTTAATTATTTACATAAATAATATAAGTACCTACGTTGGAAACCTTAAAGTGTTAATGCATCTTTTTGGTTTCACTACGCTCTAAAGTTGCAATATAACTTGGAGTTTCGGTTTTATTTGGAAATATAATATAATATATATATTGTAAACGTTTCTATAAAATCAATATACTTGAGGTAATTAAACCGGTATTGGCACTGCTCCTGGAACTGAATATTATTAAAACTATAATATTATTGCTAAATAAAATCTGTAAATTGTAAAATTAACAATTTAAAATGACCTTGTTAACGACCTTAATCGTTTAAGAAAACAAAAAATGAAGGGAATAGGTCTTGCACCTATACTAGAGAGAGATTTACCACAATTGTATAAAATGGATAATCATGTATTAATTATACTCATGTTACATTTACTGAAAATAAAAAAAAACAGACAACAGAAGTACGTTTGTATGTTGCTTAAGAATTCAACTTAAAGTTGCAGGTATCTGTAGTAGCTTGAAACAAATAATAGCAATATTAAAACTAGATGATGACTAAAAATGATGGTAGTATTATTAATATGAATCCGGAATTATCGACTAAAATTTCATCGTTCACGGAGTGTAACTGCCGCATGAATTTATTTTAATTCTTTGGTGACAGTTTTTTGATGAAAATAAAGGTGTGTTTGCTGTTTAAATTTATTTACTTAAACACTTGAACCCCGCACAATAAGCTTAAAAAAACGACACAAACTCTTGACTATAAACAAAACTGACATTGACAATTGAAAACTATGACAACAAACAAAAATGATAAATATATTCTTCCAAGCACTGAACATACCGCCCACCTTGGAAGTTATAGTTTAATGATTGAGAAAATTAACAATATCAATTATGCTTCAAAGGCAAAACACAAAGTCTGCATGAAGGTCGCTTCAAAATGCTATGCTGTGTCCGAACAGTAACGGCACGGATGATGCCATCTTTTCCACCCCACTTTCCAACGGTTCCAAAAGTGGGTCTTGATTTTCTGAACATGCTGCCACTGGGTGAGCCTATTCACTTTTACCTATGCGAAATCCTGATTTGGTATCGATATAATAATGTATCCAATTAAGAAGTGACAAGGACTTAGAAAGGAAAGATCGTTGGCATCCCTGGATACGAAAGTGGGAGGACGGAATTGAGAATTGCCTCGATTTCTGCTAACAACGTGATAAACATTTCGATAGTAAGGGATGTAGATACAGATACCCTTTTTAAGTGGTTCTTCATTGACATCACTGCCGCTTCCCATAGACTGCCAAAATGTGGGGCTCTGGGTGGGATTAAGTTGCAAATGATGTGATTCTCCAGCGTATTTCGAAATCTCATTCTTGGTGAGCTCATTTGTAAGCATATTGTGCAATTTCTTTAATTCTTTATTTGCTCCAACGAAGTTAGTTGCGTTATCCGTGTATAAGTTGATTATCTTTCCACATCGCACCATGAACTGTCGTAACGTGTTTGTGAAAGCTTCCGAGGATGGATCACGTACAATTTCCAAATGTAACGACGAAAACCGAGACATACATTTTGCTGACTTTGCTTTCTTTTAAACTCCCGAATCATAAATAGCAGTAGTCGACTCCGGTGTTGAAAAACGGTCGCCCAGGTTGTAATCGATGCTTCCGCAGATTTCCCATTATGCATTGACAAGTTGTTGGATTCGCCTTGAAGCAATTAATGCTTGGCGAATGATGCTTTGATAGTAGTAGAATAGGGTGCTGATGTGATTAAGATATGTTTGCTCTTTGCAGCTTTCCCCCTACTCGAATTATTCCGTTGTCATCCAGGAATGGACTTAAACTGATTAATGGTCTTTTTTTTATTGACGACACCAAATGTTTGTAGTTGCGTTATTTCAGCATTAAAAGATTCCTCTTGGACAAGGTTAATTAAGCGATTTCTGGCTAAATCAATTTCAACTAAGGAGAGCGGTCCTGAACGGCATTCTTCACCTTCATGTTTAAGATTCGCAGCGATGTTTTTTGTAAGCCCTATACAATGATTCTCAACAATTTTGAAAACCGAGTGAAAATAGAATTTGGGTTCTCTTGAACGCTAGATAAAACTACAGTAGTCCTCCTTTATTCAGGAATTACTAGTGGTGGGCACTATCGATAGTGACTATCGATAACTATCGATAGTTTTGACTATCGATAACTATCGATAGTTTCGACTATCGATAGTTGACTATCGATAGCTGACTATCGATAAGTATCGATAGTTGACTATCGATAACTATCGATAGCTGACTATCGATAACTATCGATAACTGTTGATAGTTGAAAATATCGGTAATGCCCACCAGTATTATATTATATATAGTTTACAACGCAGAGAGATGCTCAAATTCAATGTAAATACGACAAGTATCGTTTTTATGTGCTATTTATTTTCCCTTTCTGAGTAGCTTAAAGGTTTATTTATGTATTGTCTTGTTAATTAAAAACGTTTGAGTTATCAATCATCAACTATTTATTGAGTGGAACTAATTCTTTCTTTTGTAATATCCATAGTAGCAGGTATTGATAAAACCATGAAATACTAGTGTTAGAATTCTTATTAGTCTGGAATAAAAAAAAAACACAAATAATAAATAACAAGAAACAAAACAAAATGTACTTCTGAGGACATATTAGTTGAGTAGAGTGGTGGGCATTATCGATGATGACTATCGACAGTTGTAAGTATTGATAGTTGCCTGTTGAAACTATCGATAACTATCGATAGTCGACTATCGATAGTTATCGATAGTTATCGATAGTCAACTATCGATAGTCAACTATCGATAGTTATCGATAGTTATCGATAGTTGGTCCGACTATCGATAGTTGAAAATACGGATAGTGCCCACCACTAGGAATTACTATGTCACTAGATACTTTATAGGGCACATCGCCATTCTTGACAAGTTGCAAAAATCAAGACCATGCCACCACAGTTTTGAAGTGCGCAACGTAGAAGCAATCTTACCACGCGATATAATATCTGCGGGATTCTCTTCCAAGGAATTACAGTCCTTGAAATGTTTATTTCCGACAACCACTGTATATCTTGTAAGCATAAATTGAACTAATAATAAACTATTTTAATTTATTTATTTAAATACTTAAACCTTGCACTACTAGCTTAAAAAACGACACTAACTCTTGACTATAAACAAAATTGACATTGACAACTGACAACTATGACAACAAACAAAAATGACAAAATATATATTTCAAGCACTGAACAATTATCAAAAATCTGAACGATATGGAAACAAAAAGTGCTAATGGCAATATAAGACAAAATTATTAAAGGTTTAAAAATAATTATTGTTTGTATCTAAAAGTGGCAAAGGGAAAAAAAAAAAAATAAATAAATTTTGGGTAAACCGAATTATTTCGCACGTGTAAAAAATTTACTTTTAACCGTGCCGTATAAACCTTTTAGGATGAATGATGGGATATGATTGGAGAAACCAAGCTGATTCTTAAAATTTGTCCTAATTTAATCAACTGGAGTTTAAAGTACACGCTATCCATTCCAAATGTAATACTAGATATACAATATAGAGGAATTTCTAACCTCAAATATACATTTATAAATTTTTGTTCTTGACCTGACGTTTGCATTGTTCCATTTGTGTTGAAACACTGCAATAATACAACCTATTCTATTCTATTCTATTCTACTCCCTAAAATGTATTACCTGCCTAAAATTGACAGACAGACAAAATCTATGAGACCAATTATATTAGGTATAGATTCGCTCACCTATAAATGGCTAGTGGACAAATATAAAAATTTACCCATTCAAGTAGAAGTAGTAAATTCTCTAGATTTTGTTAATGAAGCAACTAATATTGAGTTAAAAGAAAGTATAATTTTAGCATTGTTCGATGTAAAATAATTGATAGAATTTCTAAAATCAAATAACTTAGATGATGTTAAAATCATAGAAAATACAAGGCTAACTTTTCTATGTACACATCAGAAACATTTCCAAGTAGTGGAAAGTGTATTGAATAATCGCAAGGAACGGCAATGTGACCCATTCGTTCATTCGTTCACTGTTAATTTTTTTGTGAGTAAATTCGAAATGGACTTGAAAAAAAGGACGCTGAATATTTCCCTAGAATTTGGCTGAGATGCGTAAATGATATCTCCGAGATTTCTGACACCACTAAAACAATCATCGCAGATTTTATTTTAAAATTGAAATCAAATTTAGATAATATTCATTTACCTATTGCAAAAGAAGAGAAAAACAATTAACTTCTCTTCC
Organism: Protaetia brevitarsis; assembly: GCA_004143645.1. NCBI lineage: Eukaryota > Metazoa > Arthropoda > Insecta > Coleoptera > Scarabaeidae > Protaetia > Protaetia brevitarsis. Next base: position 97,030 of record RXPK01004216.1, read on the forward strand.
CTTTAGTGATAAGAAATAATAATAAATTAGAAATAGATATCTATAGAAAAAATAGTGAATAAGAAAAAATAAATAAAAAGATTAAGGGGGCATTAATTAATTAATTTCCTAATCAACAGATTAATAAAATTCCCACTCAACAAGGCGAGATTTAACAAAAAAATTCATCAAAGGTAGCGATCTGTAATGGTTACTCTTCTATAAATATACTACTACTCTACTAAGAAAGTGCAATATCACATATGCTTCGCCTCGCAAAACACATTGAGAGACCTTTTAGCCAACGCTAAAGATAAACCTCACCTCAATGAAGATTGGGGTTTATAAGATCGGGTGTAGTGGTTAGCATTAAGCATAAGGTTTGCATTTGAGAAAGAAGTGTGCTATCCAGAACTAGGTTCAAGGAACATATAGCAAGTTAACGCTGTGGGAGACTTGAATCCTAGTATTGCACAATAAATTATATCGGACATAAGATTGATATAGAAAACGTTGAATTAGTGGAAAATTAGACGCATATATAATAACCACACATACGTTACTTAAGTTTGTAGAAACCATCAGTTGAATGTTTTTATTCTTAATTTTATTTTATTGCAATAAATGTCAAAACAAGTCTGCCAAGTCAATACAGAAACCCAGAAAACCTGAGCCACTCCCCTTATGGCGTATATCTCCAACTTGTGAAGCAAGACTGCGTGTTATACTTACGCAGTCGAAGGCTTTGTCCAGATTGCAACAAGAAAGCAGGATTTCTTCTCCCTCATCGCATGCGTCAGCTAGATACCACAATGGATCAAGAATCGCCGTTGAGGTAAACTTTCCCTCCAAGAAACCATGCTGTGCTGGCCCCAAAATTCTTTTCTTTTCAAAGTAATTTAATAGCCTGGTTTTGATCATTGTTTTAGAATTTTTGATATCGCAGGCAATACAGAAATGGACCTATAGTTGCTTAAGTTTGTCTCATCTTCACCTTTAAACCTTAAACATTCTCTAAACATCGATTAAATAATGTGGTAAGTGGGGATATTACGGCATCACCTATATATTTGCGCAACTGAACCGACATACCGTAAACGTCTCTCGATACTCTATTGTGAAAAGCCCATATTATCTGCCAAACTTCTTCAGGCGTTACTGGTACCATAAATATTGAATGTATTATTACTTGATATCCATCTTGTATTAAATAAATTGAATTTTGGTTTGGACCATCTATCATGGCCGTTAGTTCTTCTCCGATTACTGAAAAAGGTTTGTTTAGGGTTTCACTATCAAGACATCTAAATGTATCATTTGATCTAATACATTTTAATGAACACTTGTTGATAATACTCCAAATCGCCTTTGCGTTTTCTATGCATATAATAATAATAATAATAATAATAATATGTCTTTATTTTCTTTTCCCGCAGCATAACACGTATTAATAACAAAAACATAAAAAAAATATTTAATAGCTTTTTGTTTTTCTTCTATAACTCGTCTACATAGTCTTTTTCCTATTGTTTATTTATATAAGGCAGCAGACTCGTCATCTTTACGTGCTTCACTAATAATCGCTACAACATTTAGAACGTTGTTCATTTGTTGCCATTCTTCTGTAGACGCAGGATGTACGACAGTAAACCTTCGATTGAGGCAAACGGCCAATACATTAAAATTATTTAATGATGCTTAAGTATGAGGTACAGATGTGGTAACTTTTTAATTAATTAGAAATTTATTTAAGGTAATTAGTAAGACGAATATGTAGGAACTTATGTTGAATCAAACTAATTTATGAAATTTTTAAAGTTAATACAAGTACTGTATCGACCTAGAAACTTTTTCTTGCGAATCGCAGTTATATGCATGTAATTATTGAGACATTTTCTAGTCCATATATTTCCACTTAATTATAGTTGCAAGTAGCAATAATTCTCGGAACATTATAACTGTACGTCTAGAATATGCGAATGATAATGTAGTACGGAAGAATTTAGGCGGAAATGCATCAATTATATCAATTATGAAGGAAAGAAAATCAAAACATTTCCGATAATTAAAGCACATATAAACTCATATGGAATGGAATTTTAATACATATGTGATCTAAATTTTCCGTTTGAAAGGAAATCACTCCAATAAAACTCGTGCAGAACTAAATGGTAATGATTCCGTGCGGACTAAATAAGATATTATCTAGTTATTGTTCTCAAAATATAAGTATTCGTATGTTAGGATGTGGAACTTTCAAAGTCCCAATTTAGTGTGGAAAGATGTTTTTTTTTTGTTATTTAAGGTAATTATGTGCGAAAGTTCCGCATAAGTAATTCCGATGCATTGGCGGGCCAGTCAGAAAAACGTACTGTAAATGCAGGCAGGTACTCGCGCACGCAGTAACTGAGTATTCACTTTCTTTATGAGAATAGGCGTTCCAATGTATTCGAGATCTTATAATTTATAATGGGTATAGGCGCATAAAGGCGAAGTTTCTCAACGACCTTGAAGTCGTTCATTAGGTCACGGTCATGGCGCACTAAACAAAAATAACCAAATACACAATTCAGCTTTACGAAGAAGAAAGCTGTCATGCTATTTATTTTTAAACCTCTATTAATTTTAGTAGCATAGTACCTGTTTGCACATTACAAAATAAAATGGAAAAATTTGTGACATATTTATTGTTACGTTTTAAATAATTACACGCTTACTCTAAAAACACTAAAAAAGAAAACAAAATTGTAGAACTGTACATTGTGTTGCGTGCATGTTGCGCTTTCCATATTTATTTTGCCAAAGTCACATGCCAAGTTTTAAGCAATTTCTTTAATAATTTAAACTTGCCTAGTCATTACACACTAAAGTAATTAAAACGGTACCAATTTTTATCATTTTAGGTGAGAAAGGCGAGAAATAATTTGTTGAATTGTTGTTTGTGAATAAAACCCAGATTTAAGTGCAAATCAAAACATTTTACCTTTAGAATATAGATGATTGAAAAGAAGCTGTTAAACACACAATAAGAAGGAGTAGATTGCTATAAAAGTTCCGAAAATTTATAGGTATGTAGGAAAGATGATGTTACACCACAGTTTAAACAGTTAGGCCAATGGATGAGTCATAGGAGTCTAAATTTCTAAACCTAACTTCACTTCAAACAACAGCCTCCCGATGTGACAGTTTGTTTTTGTTTACCTACACAAATTAGTTTTACTCATGCGTTTAATCTACATGATTTACTTGTTTTATTTATTTATTTATTTTACGTATTTTATTAGTTTTAAAGTACCTCTGCAGTTTAAGAACAATTAATGAACACTGATAAGGTGCATCGTGTAAAAGGTAAGGTCGGTGAGCATAACATTTACATACTTTGTTATATATTATATTGTTAGATTTAGGTGAAATAACTGTGAAAGAAGACGCCAATGGGCATCATGCTATTGTGCCATTCGCTCTTGCAAGATAAATTCTAATGTTAACGATGATTGCAGTTTCTTTGGATTTCTGAATGAATCTATTATATACAACAGGACCAGAATTAAAAAAGTACATGGATCAGAAGAACTATTGTGGTTGTGCAGATGTTTCTAGGTCACATTAAATCAATTTACTCATTTAAAGCTATATCGCTATTTATCACAATAACTAATTATGTAATATGTTCATTTTTTAAGATAATGTGATTTTGGTCTGAACTGCATTATGCTAGTATAAATTTTAATTATCACGTTTCATATTTACTTACATTATAGACAACTCGATATTATTTAGTCCATGTCTGAAACTCTAGCTACCCTCGAACATCATTGTTGACAAACCATGAAATGAATTAGTCGAATAAAAAGAAACAGTCTTTGTATTGCACAGAACAATATAATCATAACTCTGGAACCCTAATTATAAGTTGGTGTGTGTTTGTGTTAGAAATTTGAAAGTCTACAATAAAACCCTTCCACCGAAGTCGTTGCATTTTTATTAATGTATTTGAGAAAGAATCGCAATATATTTATTCCTATATTTTATACTATAAAATATATAAATAGACATTTAGTTTCACAAAAAGGAAAGGATGTGAACTCAATAATTGCAAAATACTTGCAAATATATGTAGCACTTAATCAAACATTATTTTATTAAAATCGTGTTTTTTATTACTATAAACTGTTCAGAAATATTTGGAATGAAGTCAGAATAAAAAACGCATAAATTTGTGTATTTCTCTAAACTATTTTCTTACTACTTTTAAAATATAAATTACTCTACACGTTTGAAAATTCCCGGCAACAGCTTTACAAGATGGCAGCTAGGTTTGAAGGTCATTCAAAATGGACCACAAAAGAATAAAAG